>CAKJTW010000028.1:0-67500 GCA_917880005.1 Nanger dama | reverse complement strand
CCACCTGGGCCTGCCCTATGCAAATTGGGCTTAGCCTGGAGTGCTGTTTGTTCTATCTGAAGTCTTCACTCTGGTCCTCGGACCTCCTTTTGTTCTATTTTTGCGGGCTTTTCCCTTCCTTGTCTTTCAGCCACCGCCATTTTGGACTCCTTTTCCCGCTTCTACCCACCTAACAGGCCCTAGGTCCTCACCTGTCAAGACCGCTTTCCGGCTTCTTGAACACCACTTCCTGTTTCTGTCACTGCCCCCTTGGATCCCTCCTGTGGTGGCGAGTCCTTTCCCCATCCCCTCTCTCGCTAGATTTTCCTCTCCCTTCCCCCTCTCCTCTCCTTGCTTGACTCTCCCTGGGTAAAACACCTCCTTCCACAGGCCTTGGGCTACATGGTGGTGCCTTTGCCTTCCACATCCGTGTCCCCAGCCTGGATCTACCTCTTGAGCATCAGAACCATCTAAGCAAGTGTTCAGCACTGAGTTCCAATAGACACCTCGAAAGAATACCATCCAAACTCAGCTTTGCACAGTCCTTCGCCAGAATTCTTGTACCTCCTGTGTCTCTCTCGGGGTTATTGGCTTTATCATTCTCTCAGGAGCCTGAACTTGGAAACGTGGTGCCTGGACCCTCTCCATCGTCGCTCATGACAGTGTTGCTATCAGAGAACATTTTTTAAAGCAGAAGTCAAGCGTCATGCCCCTCGCCTCATGCAGGCATCTTCAGTCCCTTCCTCGGCATCATCTCTCCCCTCCCATGTGGTGTCTGGCACCAATCAATGTCCCTCCTTCCCTCACTCACTTTACGCGGCCCAGACCCGGCCTGACATCTTGTGCAGAAGCTCTACTTCCTTGGGGTCCTTTCGTCACCACTGGGGAGGGCGGGGAGCCCAGAGGCAGGAGCAGCTCTGCTGCTGCCACCGCACCGCCCTCTCAGCCCCCTGGGCCTGCTGGCGACCCCTCGACAAGCCCCACGCTTTCCCACCTCTGTTACTGCCTTATCAGCCTCTACCTCTGAAAAGCCCTTCTTTAACCTCAAAGAAATGAAGATCATTCAGAAAACGAAGATCATGGCATCCAGTCCCATCACTCCATGGGAAATAGATGGGGAAACAGTGGAAACAGTGTCAGACTTTATTTTGGGGGGCTCCAAAATCACTGCAGATGGTGACCACAGCCATGAAATTAAAAGACGCTTACTCCTTGGAAGAAAAGTTATGAGCAACCTAGACAGCATATTCAAAAGCAGAGACATTACTTTGCCGACTAAGGTCTGTTTAGTCAAGGCTATGGTTTTTCCTGTGGTCATGTATGGATGTGAGAGTTGGACTGTGAAGAAGGCTGAGCACTGAAAAATTGATGCTTTTGATCTGTGGTGTTGGAGAAGACTCTTGAGAGTCCCTTGGACTCTGAGGAAATCCAACCAGTCCATTCTGAAGGAGATCAGCCCTGGGATTTCTTTGGAAGGACTGATGCTGAAGCTGAAACTCCAGTACTTTGGCCACCTCATGCGAAGAGTTGACTCATTGGAAAAGACTCTGGTGCTGGGAGGGATTGGGGGCAGGAGGAGAAGGGGACGACCGAGGATGAGATGGCTGGATGGCATCACTGACTCGGTGGACGTGAGTTTTAGTGAACTCTGGGAGTTGGTGGTGGACAGGGGAGGCCTGGCGTGCTGCGATTCATGGGGTCGCAAAGAGTCGGACACGACTGAGTGACTGAACTGAACTGAACTGAACCTCAAAGAACCAACTTATTTCTCCTTCAAGGTGTGACTCAGATGACAGAGAGAACTTTGCAAGCTTCTCAGCTCTAATAGACTAAACTGTCTCACAATCTGAAAGCATTTGTGAGCACCTTCCCATCTCCCTACTGTTGGTGTCTAGTGGTCTCCCCAGATAAATCACATTTCTCTAGAGTTTGCTTTGCTGGGTTGTGTGTATCTCCATCAGAGGCCTCTTCATGGAGTGGGTGCCCAATGGCTATTTGGACAACTGCTGAGCCACTCAAGGCCATTGGGTCAGGTGACCCCCAGGCCACCTGAATAGGGCTTTCCCCTTCCTGCTGGGCCCATGAGCCCACATGTTCTTGGGGCTTCTCAAAATCACACCCCAAGGGGGCTCAGTCTCAAGGCTTGGGTGGCTGACCTCAGGCCATCACACCCAGGGGCAGAGACTCATCACAGTCCACATGGGATTCTCTTGTGTCCCAGAACAGCAGCCCCAGGCCGAGCAAACTTCCGTAAATGTGTAACTTGACTGTGTACCAGGTCACTGTCAGCAGCAACAGTGCATCGATCACCCTGGATTCCTGGAAGGAGGCCCATCCTCAGAGTCGCCTGGCCTGGCATTTGTCCCTCTAGTTGGGAGGCTGCTGAGGCCCCCACCCCCCGGCCTGGCCAAGTCATGTAAACACCCTCCCCCGGCCTGAGCACAGGCCGGTCTGGGAACTCGCTCCATCCCCACCCCTCAGACATAAATAGGGCCTCGGTGGCCCAGCCAGAGGAAGAGGCCACCCTGTCTTGAGGACAAGAGCAGAAGGTGAGTGGGGCCCTCTCCACACACACCTCTCCCCCAGCTCTCTTCACGCGGCTGCCTTGTTTGCTGGTAGGAGAAATCTAGGCGCTCTGGTGGACAGGTATTGGGGAGAGCTGCTGGAAGCCTGTGGCTAAATTGCACCCAGGAGCCAGGGGACAGCGGTGGCCTGGGCTGCTGGCGACATTCCCACTGCAGACTGAGGGTGCCTCTCCCCAGGCACAGGTCGTCCCTCCTCTGAGCGTATCACGGGTCTCAGCAGAGGAACTGCTCCCTTCAGCAGCAGGCAGGCTGGCAGGGTCCTCCGCTCTCTCTGAGCAGGGCTGGGTCCTAGGGGGCTGGAGCAGAAGGAGTCCCCTGGGTCTTCCTCCAGCCAGAGGACAAGCAAGGCTTTACAGGCAGTGGAGCTGGGGAGAAGGGGCAGGCTCAGTGAGCCTGGGGGCTGCTCCCCACAGGGCTCGGGGAGCAGTGGTCTGCTTCCCTGCTGCTATTTGGAGGCAGTACTGGCTCTGGTCCTGAGTTCAAGGCCCGGGTCTGAGCAGTCAAGCTCCTCACTCTGCCTCCTGAGCCTTGGTTTGCTTGTCTATAAAATGGAACCAATAGCGATACCTGGTCTCCCTTTCTCAGGAACTATGCTATAAATTAAGAGTGCTAACACCTGATAGTGCTTTCTAAAGTTTAGGATAAACTAAAAGAGACACAGTCTTGTTCAAAAGTAGTATAGATCAGTGCTTAAGTGTATGGAGTATGGAGTATGGAGTCAGGGGCTCTGGGCTCGAATACTAGATCTGTCTCTTACCGTCTGTGTGAACTTGAGCAAGTCTCCGAACCTGTCTCTTCATCTGCAGGACAGCGTCATTTAGCCACCACTTATTGTATTTTGGGGAATGTGGGACACATCAGTAAGCAAAACAGAGCAAGAACCTCAGTCCTACAGGATTTGCATTCATGTGGAAGGAGACAGGCGATAAATGCTAAACATGAGAAACACACACACGAGTAGCGCAGTGATCAGAGTGTTGCAGGTCACCAGCGCCACAGGGAGAGGGAAGGAGCGCAGGAGGAGCTCCGGGTGCCAGGCGTGGACGGCCAGTCGAAGGGTGAAGTCGGTGCTGGGGCGGCCCAGGCAGGAAGGCAGGCTGCTGTGAGGGTTCAGACTCGGCCCTGAAGTTGCTGAGGCCGTGAGCACCCTTGCACTTGTGTTTGCTGCCGTCCTCGTCAGCCTTGAGCACAAGCCCTGTGATGTAGGAGGCCTTGCAGGAGAGGCTGGTCAAGGGGGAGGCCAGGTATAGGCAGGTGGAAGAGAAAACCCAAGGCGTGGCTGTCAGGCTGGGAAGCTGTGCGCTGACTTGGCACCCAGGCCAGTGAGACAGACCACAACTGAGAGCAAGCAGCAGCTTCTGTTCCTCCTGGTAAATCATTGAAACGGGGCCTGTGCCTGAAGGAAGCTGGGAGGCAGCTGCGATTACCTGCATGGCCCCAGCCCAGGACCCTTAGGCCTGCTCCTGAAGGGTTCTCCGCACTCAGGCCCCGCCAGTTTCCCTGCAGAGGTGTCAATGGGCAACGTAGGCCTGCCTGACAGGAATGCCTATAGACAGAGGGTTCTGTCCTTTTTTTCCGTGTTGTGTAACTGCTTGTGGGAACAGTGGGTGGAGTCAAACAGCTTGGAAGGAGAGTAGGTGGGGGTTAAGATCGGAGGTCAGAGTTCCCTTGGCAATTTGACAGAGCAGAGTGAGCACACAGCGTGTGCCAGCGGGGTGCCCTCACCGAGCGGTTGCAGCCACTGCACCTGGCCAGGCACGCGTGGGTGTGCAGGGACCAGCTAGGCTTCGAGGCGCCCTGGAGTTGGTGGTGATGGGCCATAGCTCCAAGGAGGTGCCAGCTCTGGGAGGGCAGGGGAGAGTGAGGGGGAAGTGGGAAGGCTGAGCGGCTGCCTGGTAGTACAGCACTCCCCTTCCCTCAAAATGAAGGAGGTGTCATAAAAACTGCTAGTGCGGAATGAACCCATAAAGGGAATATTCATTCTCTCAGTGAGAACCATCGTGGAAAAAGCCAGCAGAGCTGACCCAGGAGCCTTTTCTCCCAGGAACTCAGCCCACGCCCATTCTCTTGGCTAGAAGTGAGGCTGAGGCAGAGGTGCTGAGCACTGTCCGCCCTCACCTGCCCCAGGTGAGGCAGGAGAGGCTCTACACTGTGGAGGCACGTCGGCACCTCCTGGGAGAACTGGGCACAGACTGGTGAAATCTGGCTGCTGATGAATGGGCTCGGGCACAGACGACTCGGAGCCCCTCGGGGATCTACTCTGCAGGGTGGGTGTGCGCTAGTGAGGGGGGTTGAGACAGGCAGGGGTGTCTGGGCTTCCCCAGGTTGAGGCTATGGTGCTTAATTCCAGCTGCATGTTAGGACCACCGGGAGACTAAAAACTCTTTCTCAGACCCTTCCCAGGCTCACTTAATTAGCATCTCTGGAAGTGAGACTCAGATTGTAATAGTTTCTCATGCTTTCTGGGTGAGTCCTGTGAGCACTGGGGTGGAGAATAACCTGTGAGAGTAAAGTAGGATGGAATCGGATTTCTGTTACATCCTTGCTGTGACATGAGCTTGGGGATGTTTCTCTGTATCCCAGAACTCCCTTTTTCTGTCTGCAAAGAAGTGGAACAATCTTCACTTATGTGACATGTTAGACTGGATAATCTATGGGGAAGAGCTTCTGTGAACTGTCATGTGCCAAACAAATATGAGATCTCCATTCTAAATTACACACCTCAGCTGGGGAAATAAGGGAACATTCCCCACAGAGCTGGATTATTTTCTTGTCAGGCTAGTTTGTAACACAGGAGAAACCTCTGTGTGAGTTGGTCTTGTATTCCAAAATGGTTTACCACCTACCCTAGGGCTTGGAGCCCCACAAAGACCCCTGCTGCCCCACATTTTGTTCTTTGGGGAAAATGTATAGCCTTGAACAGGTGGGCATATTGGTGTTATGGGCTGCCACCACAGCGCCACAGACTGGAGTCTCACACAGAAGAAATCTGTATTCTCGTGATTCCGAGGCTAGTAGTTCAAGAACAAGGTGTTGGCAGGGTTGGTTTCTTCCGAGGCCTCTCCCCTTGGCTTGCAGGTGGCCTCCGGGCCGTCTTCCCCCTCGTGTTCCACGCGGCTCTTCCTGTGCCCTGATCCCCTCTTCATGTAAGGACACTGGTCTGACTGGATTAATGCCCACCCTAAAGGCCTCATTTAACCTAAATTACCTCTTTAAAGACTGTCTCCAAATACAGTCGCATTTTGAGGCACTAGGGTGAGTCGCATTTTTAGGCACTAACAAGAATAATCAATAAATAATCTATAATAAGAATAGACAACTGTTCTATTTGAGCCAAAATGAGGCCTATCTCAGAGACACAGATTCAGGAAGCACTTGAGTTGTGTTCCACCAGACAAAAAACAGAGGAGGCTTATGAAGGCGGAAACCAAAATTACGTACGTTGTTTGTCAAGAACTAGGACTGGAACTGGCAAGAAGTAAGGGTGTTTGTTAAGCGAGGATTGTTTGAGGTTCAAAATGGTTGCATAGTTACAAGGGGAGACCTTGAGACCAGAAGGTTGTAGCTGGCAGCTACGACTATGGTCTGTTATTGTTCAGAAAATTCAAGTTATCAGTGACATATGAGCATGTCTGAAACAACATCCACAATGACCACCAGCTCCATTTTGGATAAACCAGAATGATTTCTCTATACTTCAGTATGTAAAAATGTCTTCCATCAACTTGGACATATGAATTTTTAAATTTTTGCCTAACAACTATCATGATACTTTTTTTACTCAAAGTATTCCTTTAAAAATAAATTAAGATGCTTCCATATTATTCTTTTGTTAAACATGTAATTATTGACTGAAGCATCATACCACTAATTAACAAAGGTAAAGATGTATCAGCCGCTTACATATTCTTGACAAAAAACACCTGCAGTATTTTGTGAAAACATGTGTTTACATTAAAAGTAACCCCACTTTGTATTTTTCTTTAAAATCCACAAATGTCTTAATATTCAGACACGCTTACCACTTTAAACAAAATAAAACCCAAACCCACCCCCAAAATAAAGCCCCAGAAGCACAGCTCAGCCCACGGCGTGCTTGCGACTGGAGCGTATCTGTAGCTGCCTTTCAGAGAGCTTTGAGCCACTCCTTCTCTTTGAAATTTATGATACAGGGACAGATGTCTCATGTGCTGACTGGCTGCAGGGAATATTGCTGGAAGACATGTAATAATCCCCTTTAACTCTTCACAAAATATTTCAGGATAGCAGAAGCAAGTGCCGGCCAGAGATGGCTCCCGCAGGCCTGAGCCGGGGGCCGCTGTCCTTTGCCTCTTGGCCTGGGCTGGCCTGGCTGCTGGTGACCGGGTGTATATACACCCCTTCCACCTGCTCGTCTACAGCAAGAGCAGCTGTGGCCAGCTGGAGAAGCCCAACGTGGAGACGCTGCCAGACCCGACTTTCGCACCTGTGCCCATTCAGACCAAGTCCTCCGCAGTGGATGAAGAGGCCCTGTGGGAACAGCTGGTTCGAGCCACTGAGAAGCTGGAGGCTGAAGATCGGCTGCGGGCCTCAGAGGTGGGGCTGCTGCTCAACTTCATGGGCTTCCACATGTACAAGATGCTGAGCGAGACGTGGAGTGTGGCCAGCGGGGCTGTGTTCTCCCCAGTGGCCCTCTTCCAGCACCCTGACCTCTTTCTACATGGGGGCCTTAGACCCCACGGCCAGCAGATTACAGGCCTTCCTGGGTGTCCCTGGGGAGGGTCAGGGCTGCACCTCCCGGCTGGACGGCCACAAGGTCCTGGCCTCCCTGCAGAGCATCCAGGGCCTTCTGGTTGCCCAGGAGTGGGGCCCGCAGTCAGGCCAGGCTGCTCCTGTCCACCGTGGTTGGCCTCTTCACGGCCCCTGGCCTGCGCCTGAAGCAGCCCTTTGTGCAGGGCCTCTCCTCCTTTGCCCCCATCACTCTCCCACGCTCCCTAGACTTGTCCACGGACCCAAATCTCGCTGCTGAGAAGATCAACAGGTTCATGCAGGCAGTGACGGGGTGGAATATGGGCAGACCCCTGACAGCGGTCAGCCCAGACAGCACCCTGCTCTTCAATGCCTACGTCCACTTCCAAGGTAAGGTCAGCCCTCGGTGGGGCTCTGCCCCTGGCCAGTGCAGGGGGTGGCAGTTCTCCTCTGTGTGAACTTACTGTCCAGCATCTCAGTTCAGCTGGGCAGGGCCAGGCCTGGAGATGGGCAGGGGGCAGATGAGCAAGTACCTGGGCCACCCTTAGAGTACCCAGGGGCTGCCCACTGGGCACTGGCCTCCCCATCTGCCACCCTACTACATGCCACTGCTATGCTGAACCCTTTTACTTTCATCACTGGACCCCTTAGAGATGTGGTGGAGAGGTATGATTGCCTTTGTCTACCAGTGATGAAAAACACTCAGACAAAGTGACTGCCCCCTGATGGCATAGCCACAAGCGTGGTCCTGGTTTCTAAGCACATCTGGGGGCTGCTGCCCTTTGCCTCTCGGCCTGGGCTGGCCTGGCTGCTGGCGACCAGCTCCACACACAGAAGGGCTGGGCTCCTGTCTGCTGAGGTCAAGGGATCTTGTCCTTGAGAAGTTCACTGTTCCATGCAGAAATAACCAGTTTGTTTGCTGGGATCATTTTCATACTGGGAGAAGGTTATTACCAAAATAATGCCTAACACGCGAGTTGTCCATTCATTCAGAAATGATGGTTGGGGAAGTATCCTTGCAAGACTCTGAGCTGGCGTTTCAGAGGGTAGAGCAGGGAGGCAGCACAAGCCCTGACTCAGCTGCTGATGGTGGTTGACCAGAAAGCTGGTCCCACAGGCCATGGCCTCAGCACCAGAGCTGAAGGCAAGGAGCTTTGTGTAGGTGCCTGGGGCTCAGAGTGCTCAGGGAGGGTGTCGCCTGGGAGAGGACAGAAGGAAGGCTGGGAAATGGTGCAAGACTGCAAAGGTCAGGGCGAGGAACCAGAACAGGGGCGATTTTGTTTGGCCTGAGCGCAGAGGAAGAGAATGGGATCAGTGTTAGGCAAGGCCAGAGAGATGGGTCAAGGCCAGATTTTGAGACTTTCAATGTGCTAATGGGAGGTTGGAGTTGTGGGTGGCTGGGAGCTGGGCGCCAGGCATTCTGCTCAGAGGCCCCTGGCCTGTGCTACGGGGACTGGAGGCAGGGAGAGTGGTTGGAAGGTTATGCAATTGCTCAGCCTGCGGTTCCAGGAACTAGACTCTGAGGCTCTGTGAATGGATGAGTGGGCCAGGGAAGCTGTGTGTGAGGTCCCATCAATATATGTGACAAGTGGAACTGAGAGACAAGGATGTCGGTGGCCGGAAGGCAGAACTGTGGGGACGGAGGAAGGTTGGCAGAGCACAGCTGTTTTCTTACTCTGGCAATAACCTGCAAGTCTGAAAAGCTGCCAAGAAGAGGCGGCAGGCTGCCCCCGGGAGCAGGGGGAGGCGACAGCCCAGGATGGCACAGGTCCCGGCGCTGACAGGTCTTGGGAGCAGCGTCCAGTCAGGACCACGTAGCTGAGGGTGGCTGCACCCCATGCAGGACCGAGGGGCCCCTGGGCTGAGCCAAGAGTCGCTAACAGGTGCCCAGGAAGAGAGCTCAGTGAGAAAGGCTTGCTTCCCCAAAGGCAAAGTCAGAGAGAGCCACTGGCCCAGAAATGGGCCACACCTGCTGTCCTAACCTGGTGAGATGTTCTTAATCTCTGGATGAGGACAGGACGCTGTGCGATGAGATGAGCAGAGAGGCGGCAGCCACCCTCGTTTCAGACTCCCGCATCTTGTTGGAGATAGTGTCCTTTTCCCTCATAAACTAACAAGCCTCCTCTCAGTCCTGTGGGCCAGCTTCTTGCGTGCAGCCCTCCTGCAAGCTGAACCTGCCTAAGACACAGGGATCCCAGGCTAGGAGGACAAGGCGGGGCTGGGGGCCCTGTCACTCCTGTCTCACAATACCTGGGCGCCCCTCCCCAGCTCCTCTGAGAACTCACAGCCCTGACTCATCTAGTCACCTCTGCTCGGACCTCCAAGTGCCAGGTGCCCGGGGCCACCCGTGATGGGCTCATCCTCAACTTCACTCCGTTCTCCCAGGAACAACCACAAAATTGGACCTTTCAGGGGCTAGGGAAGACGGCAGAGGGAGGGGATATGCTTGTGTGCCAGCTGCTGCTATGGGAACAGCCCGAGAGACAGTGCCTCGAACAACTTGCTCAACAGCAGCTGAGTCAGTTGGCAGCTCAGCTCCACAACCCCAAGGCCACAGCCCACAGGCGGGGGTGCCAGCAGAGGGCTTGCCCCTCCTCTCAAGGCCCAGCACAAAGGTTTTACACAGCTCACATCCACTGGCCATCCTGGGTCTCTAGCAGCAAGCGGTACCAAGAAATGTGAAGCAATTCTGAACAATGGCACAATGGTGCATACGTCATTTTGTGTTTGTCTAAATCTGTAAAATGTCCAAGAGTGAACTCTGAGGTGAACCATGGACTCTGGGTGATGATGATGTCCATCAGTGTTAACAAATGTACCATCTAATGGAGTTGGTGGTGGGGGAGGCTGTGTGTTGCTGGGGAGTAGGGGTATACGGGAAATATCTGCACTTTCCTCTTAATTTTGCTGTGAATCTAAAACTTCTCTAAAAAACAGTGTTTTTGTTTTCTAAAGTGAGCAGGGCAGAGCCCAGGGTTGGGGCCAGGACAGCTCTGCACCTGAGTTTGCCTGGGCTGTTAATAGTGGGGTAGGATGTTCCTCTGTGGGCCTCAGGTTGGGGTCTGGCGTGTTCTACGTTTTCAACCTTGGCAGCTGGTGGGTTTTGCAGGAGGAAGGCTCTGTTGGGTGCTGGTGAAGCTGTTGGGGCCAGGAAGGAGGCTTGGGTGGCGGTGGAGAATTAGAGGCAGCCCTGCCCTGCTGCTCCACCAGAGCCCCGTGCTCTCCCTTACTCTTCCCTTCCTGTCT
This sequence comes from Nanger dama, assembly GCA_917880005.1. Classification (NCBI taxonomy): domain Eukaryota; kingdom Metazoa; phylum Chordata; class Mammalia; order Artiodactyla; family Bovidae; genus Nanger; species Nanger dama. Next base: position 56,962 of record CAKJTW010000028.1, on the reverse strand, counting down.
CCTGCTGGGTCCCCAGGAAAGATGAAGGGGTTCTCCCTGCTGCCAGGGCTCAAGGAGTTCTGGGTGGACAACACCACCTCAGTGTCAGTCCCCATGCTCTCTGGCACCGGCACCTTCCACTACTGGAGCGACCACCAGAACCACCTCTCTGTGATCCGCGTGCCCCTGAGTGCCAACGGCTACCTGCTGCTCATCCAGCCGCACCATGCCCTCGACCTGCGAAAGGTGGAGGCCCTCAGCTTCCAGCACAACTTCCTGGCCCGAATGAAGAACCTCTCTCCTCGGTATGGCTCCAGGAAACTGCTTGGACCCTCCTGGGCTGCCCACCCCCCAACCCTGGAGAGTGGGGATCTGCGTGGGCTGTTCTGCCCAGGGAGTGGGGGCAGGCGTGGGTGGGCAAGGGCATGGTGTCGGCTGAGCCTTGGGGTCCAGCAGGCAAGGGGGTGGGGGCGGGTGGGAAAGGTAAGTAGAGGCCTGGGCACCCCCACACAAGCACCCTCTCCAGGCACGGACTCAGCTCTTCTCATCTCTCTCTGGGCACAGGAGAGGTAGGGGAGGAGGAATCCCCTTCCCCGTGTGCTGACGCTTAGCTGCAGGGTTGGGAGGCTCACATCCAACAGGCCCTCTGCTCTGACACAGGCACTAAGGGGCACAGGGGGCCTCCTGAGGTCAACACTTTTAAGTCATTTAAAAAACTGTGAAAGACACGTAACATAAAATCATAACATAAAATCACCTGCACAATTTTTAAGTGTTTATCAACATGACATCAACACCTTCACGTTTTTGTGCTATGCCATCCATCTTCAGAAACTTCTACTCTTCCCAAACTGGAGCTTGCGCCCAGTGAACACTAACTGCTTATTTCCCTCCCCCAGCCCCTGACAGCCGCCCTTCTGCTCTCTGTCTCCACGAGTTGACTCCTCTGTGCGCCTCCAGTAAGCGGTGCGCCACGTAGCACTTGGCCTACTGTGTTGGGTGTATTTCTTTTAGCATTGTGTCCTCAAGGCTCATCCATATCGTATCGTGTGTCAGCATCTCCTTCCTTTTTAAGGCTCAATAGTATTCCATTGCGGGTATCCGCTACCTTCCGTGTATCCGTCCATCCACTGCTGGGGTACTTGGGTCCCTTTTTCCTCTTGGCTCCTGTGAATAGACTGCTACAGCCAAGGCGTGCCTACAGCCATGTGCAGTCACTGGAAACACCGACGGGCTCTCAGGGACGCCCAAGGCAGGCAGGGCTTCTGTGTGCAGGTGAGCTGGCCTAAGTGGCGTGCCCACACAGGGCTGACCTTGTGCCCGCCCCCTCCCCTTCCCTCCCATGGGGAGCTCGCCTCTGCACCAGAAGCCAGTAAGACAGGACATTATTTCAGAGGACACCATCTGAGAATATCCACTGAGTACGCTTTCAGTGCAGCCAACCGAAAGAAGGAACAGAAGATAGAACTGACAGCTATTCACGCCAATCCCTCAGAGAGCCCCACTGCTGAATTTAGTACCTCCCTCTCATAGTATTTCAAAGGGCATGAAAGCTTGTTAGTGTCCTTTTTGCTGAAAGTTTTCCCGAGACACCCTAGCCGAGTGAGCATGGTGACAGTTCCTCGTGCGGGGCACGTGCTTCCTCGTGCGGGGCCACGTGCTTCCGGGCTCCTGCGAGCCCAGCGCCCAGGGCCTCACACTGGGAGACGCCGTTGGTAACTGTGTGTCATCTCCCCAGGACCATCCGCCTGACCATGCCCCAGCTGACACTGAAAGCATCCTACGACCTGCAGGACCTGCTTGCCCAGGCCAAGCTGCCTACCCTGCTGGGCGCCGAGGCAAACCTGGGCAAAATCAGCGATGGCAACCTTAGACTTGGAAAGGTACTGGGCAGGTGGCATCCACGCCTGCCGTAGGCTGTGTGCTCATGGAGTGGGAGGCACCAGCCAGAGGGACACAGAGGAGGCTTCACCGAGGGGTGGAGGGGTTGGTAGAGGCAGTTAGGATGGAGAGGCGTGAGCATGTGGCCAGGAGGCTGTTGGCCCAGGGTGGGGGAAAGTGACCAGCGCTCTCTGGGTTTTCCCAAGGACAGCTGGAGAGCAGTGAAACCCTCCCCTGCATGTGTTCGCAGCTCTGCACAGCCAGGCCTCACCTTGGCTCCTCTCCAGATCCTACAGCCAGGGTCAGGACTAGGGCCTGGAGAGCAGAGCCTTTGGGCTGGCCGCCGGCCCTGGCACTCAGCTCCTGGCTTCAGGGAAGCACACAGCAGTGGACAAGACTGTCCCAGGAGCACAGGGGTGATGCAACCCCACAGCTGAGAAGTGCCTTAATGCCGGGAGGGTGAGAAGTAGGGGTGGCTCAGAGTCCTGGCCTCGGAGCTATCTGTGGTGTTAGCAGAGAGGGGGAAGCAAGCCCTGGCAGGGCAGGGGCCAGGGGCCAAAGACTCCACCTGCCCGGGACAGCAGGGGAACGTGGAGACAGGCGGGTTTGAGGGACACTTTGGAGAGGAGCCATCGCGTCCCGTGAGTTGGGTCAAGTGAGGGTGGGCAGGCTGGAGAATGGTCCCCCTGGGGCCCAGGCCTTCAGGAGTGACGCCTAGGTTCACTGCTTTGCAGGTGCTGAACAGCGTTCTTTTTGAACTAGAAGCAGATGGAGAGCAGGCCCCAGAGTCCGTCCCACAGCCGGCCGGGCCAGAGGCCTTGGAGGTGACCTTGAACAGCCCGTTCCTGTTGGCTGTCCTGGAAAGAAGCTCGGCCGCCCTGCACTTCCTGGGCCGCGTGTCCCGCCCGCTGAGCACTGAGTGAGGTCGCCACGTGTCGGTACAGGGCCCTGCTCGCTTCCGCGCGCCCACCCGGAGCTGAGAGCAGCCGCTCCTCAGGAAACGCGCACTGTGTGCAGTGAGCGGCCTTTGGGTGGTGGTGGATGCAGGGCCACTGCTTCTGCTGGAACACATCAGCTTGACTGTGAAACCAAAAATGGTTTCCTTTTTCACTGAAAACAAAATTGGGCATTAAAATTAAAACACCCCTTTCTCATTGCCCCAGGCTTACCTTTGGCTTATTGACGGTGACGATGACCTGGAAGTGGTCCCCCAGTGCCTTCCTTTCTCTGGGTTTCTGTTTTCCCTTCCCCTGATACTTGCGGTTTCTGAAAAACACATTATGAAAAGAACACAAGTGTCTGAATGTATGTTAATCCGTAATCCCTGACTGATTATACCTGTGTTACTAATAAATGTCTTGCAACCATAAACAAAAATGAAAAAATTCTTTCACTTGGCAGCAGCAGGACAAATATGTGTGAAGTAGCTAGCAGGCTGTAGTGTAGCACCATAAGGGCTTTTTAGGGCCTGGAGCCCTCTTTGCATGGGGCTTTCATGAAGGCACAGGCTGTCCTCAGCCTTGTCTGGAGTTCTTGGCGGTGGTGAGTAGCTGCACAGACCTCGCTTGGCAAAGCTGGGCAGGGGACAGCTGTCACTCGCCCTCCTGGACCGCGCCCCCCGAAGTGCTGTTCACATTGCCTGGAATCAGAAGATGGAGAAAGAAATCTTCACCCATGAACACGGGCACATATCCCCTCAGTGGGGTCCCAACCTTCTAAATCCTGGGAAGGAGGTGGGGCGTGCTGTTTTCCCTAACTGTGAAATGAACAGAAAGCACATTCTCTCCCTCGCTTCCATGAATACTCAGAGGACTAAGCAGGCTTGCAGTGTAGCCCCTATCACAGGGGTCAAGGTGCAGGGGAGGGGCACAGGGGAGCTGGGAGGCTAGAGGGGTGGAAATAGGTGGTGTCTGCGGTCTGCTGGTAGCGGCTGCCCAGTCTGCTCTGGCTGGGCCACTGCAGCTATTCCAAGGGTCTGGCTCGTCCAGAGGGAGCTGTGAGGATGGAGGCAGGGTCTGCACCTGGACCAAGGCCAGCACAGGCCAGCATCTCAGGCTCTCTCCCCACTCACCCAAGTGCCCCTTCTGCAGCTGAAAACCCTCTGCCTAGTTTCAACATCAGGGGAGATGGCTGTCCTTCCCAGCTCTGTGGGCCTCAGAGGCTTCTAGTCTGCTGCACCAGGAACACGAGGAAGCACGGGATTGCTTAGGAGCAGGGGTTCCAGAGACAGCGGCTGGCAGGAGTCCAGATACTAACCCAGAGCCACTGATTTAGGCTCTCCGGGCCTCCCCATCCCTTATTTGTAAAATGGGAAGTGCTTGGGTGAATAAATGAATAATAACCACCAGTACATCAATGGACCTTAGTCCATACAGAGTTCATGACCTCCACCCTGTCTAGAAGTCCTGTTCCACAGAACTACAGCAGGGATTGGGGTGCCTACCTGTGGGCAGCTGTAGCAAGCTGAGTAATGGCACCCAAAGACAGTCAGGCCCCAGTCCCTAGCATCCATGAGCGTGATCTTAGATGGCAGAGGCGGCTCTGCAGACGTGATTAAAGGTCCTGAGATGAGATGACCCTGGGTTGCTGGTGAGCGCTCAGTACAGCTACAGCCATCGTCAGGGGGAGGGACAGAGAGACTGGAGAGGAGAGAACATACGTGGCTCAGGGCCACAGTGCAAGCTGGGAGCACAGCCCCAAGAAGCTTGAAAGGCAAGGACAGGACCCTCCCGTAGAGCCTCCGCGGAAGCACTGTCCTGGGAGACTGTGAGAGAGGCAGGCCCTCAGGCCCCACCCAGACCTCCTGGGTCACGATGCGAACCTTCACGGCAGGCCCAGGGGTCACACCAGAGTTTAGGGGCACTGCTCTAAGTGACGCTCAGAAGCTCCCCTCCGAACACAGGCCCCCAGAAGGGAATGTGGCCACAGTCGGTCAGGGCTCACCTCTTGGACTTAGGGTCTCAAAGGGGCACCTGTTCAAATCAGAAGCATAACCTTTTCAGTGTCTTCTGTAATCCCTAAGACAACTTCAAACAAAAAATGGTTATTTTCAAAATATGTGATTACTGGATTCAGAGCTGCTTGCCAAACAATAGCCTCCCAGGAAATGCCTTTCTTCATTTGACATGTATTTGTGAGGGGCCCACTGAAAGCCCAGCTTTGTGCTGGGTGAGGGGACCGAGCCGGACGAGCTGTCCTGAGCCGTAATTGTGGTCTGGATTGCCCACACAGACCTGGGACAACTGCCACGGCACCGGGAGGAAGAGGGATGCTGGTGTTTCTGACTTTACTTCAGGAGGCAGCTGGCACTGGCCTGAGGGGCTCGCTGTGCTTGCTGCGGAGCTTTCATGCTGACAGCACGGAAGCTGGGTCAGGACACAGCAGCAGCATGTTCTAGGTTATTCAATACAGAAACACTGATTGTAGACATTTCTCTTCAATATTTCCACAGCAAATCCTGTACCTTCCTGGGGTTGCAAAGTGCTTATCCAGTAGGTATGGTCATCATCCAGCAGCCACGGTCCCCTTCAACCTGATACTCCTGTGGGCATGGACCCTGGCCTGAGGGCGGCTGGGGGCAGTCAGCTCAGGCCCACGAAGAACCCAGACCCCAAAGCTCTCCCTCATCCACTCCTTAATCTCTGCTCCCTCTTCTGCAGATTGGGAAGAGCAGTGCTGGCGACGAAGGCCACATTCAGAAACAATCAAGAGAGGTAAAGTGGCTGGAGACGGTGCTGGAGCTCCCCTCCACCCAAGGCTGGACGGCACAGCTGCCGGGGCAGGCTGTGCTGGTGCAGAGAGCTCAGCGTGGCCTCAGGGAACATGTGAGACTCGAAGATGGGGGCGATGCAGGGTGTGCCACACACCCTGTTACGCTGTTACAGGCTCACCTTGGAGCATGAGGCTGTGGGCACCACAGGCCTTTTCCCTTAGCTTCTTCAGATCCTAGGTGCATGTGCCAGGCACCCCAGCACTGAACATGGGAGTCCCAAGGCGACTAGAGTCCCACTCAGTCTGCAGGTGCCAGCTCAGCAGCTCTCCATTGTACGTGCAGCTCTCTTCCCTGTCCTGCCCCCGCTGCCCACGCACGGAAGCACAGCCTAGCCTGGGGAGCTGGCTCCTCGGACGAGGGCTCACGCCCTCAGGGTGGATCCCTCCTGCCGTCTCACTCAGTGTTTCTCCTCTCACCAGCTTCCTAAAACTAAGACACACATCTGTCCCAGGGCAGGGCCCTCCCTGCTAAGATGAGGGTACCTGTTCTCCAACAGAGAGCAGAGATGCCAGAGCACGCCCGCTGGAGGCTGGCAGCCTGCATCGGGCCCGTGCCCCACCTGCAGTGCTCGCTGCCTCTGGGGCCCTGCTCCTCTCCCTCCCACTTCTCCAGTTCCATCTTGTCACTCCTGCCAGCTCCCAGGCCTGCTCGTTTCCTTCCCTGTCACTGATTCCTTCTCTCCCCCTACAGTTAACCCAGAGGAGGAGGGGCACCTGCTCTCATGTAAGTGTGGGGCTGAAGGGGCAGAGACAAAGCCACACACAAGTGCTCTGCACTCATGTGTGAATATGGGGATGAAAAAAGCAACCACACGCTCCTAGTGCCACCTCCCAACACGCCCGACTCTCCCCCCTTTCCCCCTTCTCCCAGTGCCACCTCCCAACACACCCGACTCTCCCCCTTTCCCCCTTCTCCCAGTGCCACCTCCCAACACGCCCAACTCTCCCTTTCTCCCACACGCAGGAGGAGGTCGCTAGGACTTCAGTGGGAAGGTGTGTTTCGTCACCCTCCCACAGCCCAGATCTGCCACATACCTGAAGGGCACTCCATGATGGATAGGACCCTGCAGGTGCAAAGGAGAGGGGACGTGGCATCTGACTGTGCTGAATTCACAAATAAGAGGTGCACATGCTTTCGCAGACTCTTTTATTTAGGAAATGGATCTCCCTGCTGCTTCTTGCTGCTGACAAGGGTCTGGGCAATGAGCACTGCTCTGAACACCTAATGGGGAATGGAAAGCCAGCAGGATAGCTCCATCTAGAAAGGCCGTGAGGCGTCACAGAGAAGGGTGCTGGTGCACTGCGGGCACCCTCTGCAGCCAGTCGCTTCTAACTGCAGGACCAGAAAGATGACTTTTATATTCATACATACATGTACTTACTTCAATCATATTTCAGAAATCATCTCTTCCACACTAAGATTTACAATAAAAATAAAATAATTTGCTCTGTAAACTATGGTAGAAAGGTTCAAACATCTTAAAATTATCTTCCATACAACGGAAAAGGCTTCTGTATTCTTTTTGGGTGAAAGAAGACCCAGGGACGCTGAGGGAGGCTGCCCCGCGCACTTCTGGGGACCAGTGGATCTGCGTCCTCGCTGCAGCCTGAGAGAGAAAAGAGCCGCTTTCTTCACTGAAGGCGTGAGGGCCAACTTTCTATTCCCTGGGCTCTTCCAAGATGCTTAAGGCTGCTCGGCCGTTGCCTGGTCCTTGGCAGCAGCAACGAGCTCTGCAAGAGCTGGAAAGCTTCTTAAGTCCTTTGTTCGCAGGCCCATCTTTTCTATCTGTGAAGGCCACGGGAATGAATCACGTTAGCTGAATGTGGGAGAGGCCCTTACAAAGCAGAAAGCAAGACATCCACCCTCACCTCACCCTCCACTAAACCAGAAAAAGGCAGTTTCCTGAAGACTGGCACAATAATGTTTACTTTCAAATAAATGAAGTAAAAAAAGTGTACTTATAACATTTATTTCTGGAGGTCATTCTAAGAAGTCAGTGTCAATTTATCTCCATTCACTAACTCATACTCTTACGAGGATAAGAGCCTCTCTTATAGGCTGAAAGAGAAAATTCACACTAAGAAAAGGAACTTTTAAAGTGCACAATTCTCAATAAACGACCTGCCTGAGGTCTTAATCTCTTATCATATCATTAACAACTTTTTTCTTAGAAGCAGCTCTGGCACAGCAACCACATGGCAACAGAGCTGCAGCACGGCGTTCGTCACCCTTCATTCCACTCTATCGCCAAGCACGCGTGCACCCACCACAGCAGAGTCTGGAAAGCTCCAGACCGACTGCGCAGTCTCTGCTGGCAGGCTGTGGCTTGGCTGGGGGCTGGGAGGAGCCCATCTCCCTGTTCTTTTGCTTATTTGCTCTTCATTTGTCTATGATCAACTTTTTGCCCATAAAAAGACTTTAAGTTTCTCTTGTGAAATAGAGTAAGTAAACAGCTGGTAACAGACTTTCTGCCAGGATGTCCCTGTAAATCACCTGAAGAGGGAAAATCTGGATTTTCAGTGGTGACACTGAGCCGTAAGGAGTGACTAGAAAACCAAGCATCTTTTGATGGGAATGTTATGATGCCACTTTTGCTCTAGCAAAAGGTCTTCCCTGATGGCCCAGTGGTTAAGAATCTGCCTGCCCATGCGAGGAACATGGGTTCAATCTCTGATCCAGGAAGACCCCACATGTCTCAGAGCAACTGGAGCCCACCAGCCACGACTACCGAAGCACGCATGCCTCAGAACCTGTGCTCTGCAAAGAGAAGCGTGTGCTACAACCAGGGGCAGCTCCGCTTGCCCCAGCGAGGAAAGCCCGTGAGCGGCAGCAAAGACCCAGTGTGGCCAAAAATGAATAAATAAACAATTTTTAAGAAGGTCTTTCTTGAGGATTTATTGCTACAGAAAACCTAAGCAGCTGAGAAAGCCAGTTTCTGGAACATTCAAAAGTTTGACACTCAGTAAGGATGGAAAGGATGGAAGGCCCTGTGTAGGAGCCACACTTGCCCACAGGTGACGGCACCTACGTGAATGTCCACCCATCCACTGTGTGAGACCCAAATTTGTGTTTTATAGAAAACCTAAAAACTGCAGGCAGGGAGGCAAAGAAACTGTGCTGAGATGATTTCTCAAGCACCACATGGAAAAATCAGTGGCCTAATGCTTCTCTAGCTACTCTAAAGCCAAACTAACAAAGGCTCCGCAGCACCCAGCACCAGCGCCACCTCAAGCGCGCTTTGGGCACTGGACCAGAAGGCCACCACCTCTGCCTACGGGCTCATGTCCCAGCGGCCTTGGGAACAGGAATGCCAGCAAGCCAGCAGAATGTCAATTCACGGGACTCAAAATGTCTGCTTTTCCCTTCTCATATTCGCTCAGTGCACAGCCTCTTCCTTCAAGAGTCTGGGGCCCTGGTCCTCTTTTCTAGCACCGGGAACGAACTTTTGGCCCCTCCCCAGTCATCGCCGGGTGCCTGCTGGGCCCTGGAATGCAGCCAGGCCCCTGGAAGGGCAGCGGCGCTCGGTCACCTGCTCTCCTAAATACGCGACGTCCAAGGCCAGCTGCAGTCGGATCTTGTCGTCGTCGCTCATGCCGCCGCCACTGAGCCCAGCCGGGCTGGCGGGGAGCGGCTCTCCTGGCCTGCTTGAGCCTCTTCAGGCTCTCCTCCATCTTCCTCACAGAGTTCAGGACGTCCGACACGGTCTCATAGTACCTTGAACATAAGACAGAGCGGTCAGAGAGACGTGGTACCAAACACATCCACGAACTTGGTGGACTAAAAAGGGATTTGTTTAGTTAAAAATTCAATTCCAATAAAAAGATCAGCCATGTTAAATACTGTTTAAGACTGAAAGAAAAACAGGGTTTTGACTCTCTAGCATTATATTCTCTCAGAATTTAAGAACTATGTATATGAATTCTGTCTAAAATGTCCGTCCTGAACGCTAAGAGAAATCAGAAGCCAAAGTCTTTCCTATATCAAGGCTGAACAGCAGCTCATTTCACAAATGTAATTAGCAAATTCATTTACAATCAGTTCTAGGAACAGCTCATCTTTTTAAAGAGTAAAAGCATTTCAAAAATTTTAAATAAAACTAATTGCCTTCAAAATGATTTCCAAATTATAAATGAGCTATATTTCAAAATTTTAGTTACAAGCTGGTTACCTGGCATTTAGAATACATTTGCCCACAGAAACCGCATTATAACTCGTTGCTGTGTTCTAACTTAACTCACAAATGCTGCTTGATTCATAAGCAATAGAAAGAAACAAAATATTATTGCAAAATTAATAATTAAAATTCAATAACAAAATCAAATAATATATTTTGATGTAACTCAATGCTGGATTTGGGGAAAATAGTTGGTTGAGTTAGAACTGAAGAGACATTCATCCAGACAGAAGACCTCCTCTGGTCTCATTAGCTTGAGGATTTGACAGCAACCCCGTAAGAGTTGTAATTACACTTCACAATGAACACGTCTGCTTCCTCGATTCCCCTAGTGTTCCCAGCACACGTCTGCTGACTGTCGGCATGACTGGAGCCACGATGGACCGACAGAGTTGAGGAAAAAGGACCTGAAAGGAAAGAGTGTGCCTAGACTGGCAGAACATTCCTACATGAAGTGACATCAAGGACAGTCAAAGGCGGCACGCTCGGGGGACTGTGGAATATGCCTGGGTCCCGAAAGGTGTGTGAGCTGTGGGAGGCGGGGCTGGCGTGGCTGCAGGCCAGGCAGAGCCTTGGCTGGGGCGGAGTGAGCACAGATGGGAAGAGACTGGGTGCCCACATCCAGGCTTGTCCAGTGATGAGGAACAGCCTGTGATGGCCCCAGTGACCTCTGACTTAGGGCTTTCCCTAAGGGAGTCCAGAACAGTCTACTTGTGAGTTACTTACTTATGCGTGCTCTCAGAGAGGGTGGCTTCTAACCATTGCTGAATCGTGGCTTGCTTGAGCTTGTCCTTGTGCCCGCTCTGAAGCTGGTACAATGGCTTCAGAGCGCTGTCCACGTAAGAGGAGGCTGTCACGGGCACCTCCTGGGATAATGTTGGTAGAGGTTAAAGATGAACAGAAAAAGAGAAAGGAAGTTACTCAAAAACCTCATGTTCAAAAGGACTTTACTAAGGCACCAGTTTTGAGACACATACAAGTGCTGTCTGCAGAAAGACCCTGGAGACCTAGAGGGAGCCACGGAGGGCGATGCCCAGAGCTGACTGGACTCAGGTCCCTAGCATTGTGTTCACACAAATCACCTGGCCACTTTGGTAATTCTAGGTCTGATTCTGTGTGTGTACTGGGCAGGAGGTGAGTGGGGCCAAGTTTTGAGACCATGTATTTATAACAAGCTCTGACTGGTGACCACTTGCTGCTGCTTAACAGACCACCATTTAGGAGGTGAGGATCTAAGACTTTTCTTAAGTTTGGTTTCTTCATCTGTAAATAAGGACACTGGCACTCACTTCACAGGACGAATGACTGTATAAAGTGTTTAGTACAGCGCTTGACCCAAGAGGCAAGCACTTGGTAAATATAACAACACCCTGATGATGAAAAAGGGAAAGCTGGTAGATTCCTAGAGAAGGAGTGATGAATTTGGCAAACTAAAATAGGTCTGTCCCACTTCAGACCAGAACATCAGGAGATTAGATACTCTTGCTGATGTTCCTAGAAGTGGAAATTCTGCTATATGTCCTAGATTTTAAAAGGAAAAGGAGAATAGCCGCAGAGATGAGCTCATCTCATCTCAGCCCAGCTGCTCCCTGCATCCAGAGCGGGGCTGGGTGGGAGAAGCAACACCAGTAGCAGGCCAGGCCCCACACTGGGTGTGCGTGGTACAGCTCCAGGGATACTCCAGAGTGGCACAACGCTGTAGGGCGTTTTCACAGCTCCTGAGAATAAGTTCAGTTGTAAATTAAAGTCCAACTTTACAGCCAGGAGAAAAGAAAATTAGAAGGAAAATAAGAACTAGCAAGAATGAAATGAATATAAACACTTGAAAATGAGAATTCCAGAGAAAAACTAAAACACTGCTAAAAACAAATTCCCCAATTCCTATTCTACAAAGTGAAGACAAAGGAGAATTTGACTTTGAATACCAGTATAAGCTCAACTTTTCACTTTATAAATACCTTTAATATCTTTTAATGTAACTTTTTTATACCATATCCAGTAAAGACAGAAGCAGGTACTTCCAATGGCAATATAAAAGAAATAAGGTAAATTCAGATCTTCTCAAACATAGAATATGAAGCCCAAAAGAAGTGCAGGACTTAAAATATTTTATTAAAATGCTTTCTTTGAAAATATTACTTTCCCTTAAGGCCCAAAGTCCATACTGCCTAAGTCCAGCTACCTAAATCCTGTTTGTGCCCAGGCCCTGGCCATCTACTGGGTGGGAAGCCTCTTTCTCACCACTGAAGGAGATGGAGTCTCCCCTGGAGAAACCATTTCTATTCTCACTGAACCATTTCCCCCCTCCTGGCCTTCCTGACACATATTTCCCCACCTCGAAATTCTTTCCAATGAGTGCACTGACCTTATTGGTTCTTCGGTACAGCCTGGGAACCTCCAGGGCACTTTTCAGATGGCTAAAGCAGGACTCACTTAAGTCCTGGGTGATTTTCTCACGCAAGGCGGGCACACAGGCAGACAAAGACAGCTGGGAGTCCTCCAGGGCTGCTGTGGAGATGGAAAGACGTGTTTTATCACTCTATTCAGGCCCAGGCCTAAAGAGAGTATACAATAAACCAAATCAAATCACATTTTAGAATTTAAATATCTCATTCAGAGAAGTTACAAATCACAGAACAGAATGCAGAAACAACCAAGAATTTACAACTAGAGAAAACTGTTAATTAAATATATCTTACTCTCTAAAATTCTATTTTAAGTTATTTCTTATTCAAAGATTTGCTGAATCTAAAGATTCATTTTTACCTGAGATGGAAGAAAAATTCTTAAAGCCCATCACTTCAAGTTTTGGCTTGATTGTTTCTAAGAGTTCTGGAAGCTGAAATAAATATGTACTTTATATATTCAGTTACTTTTTATTAATCAAAGGAAGAGGCAATTCTATATGCACCTACAACTCTAGAATGTTATTAATTAATGATAAAACTAAACTCGGAACTTTCAATAACTTTCATCAGAAGAAAACAAAATTCTTAATGCTTTCACTAGACAATAATTCAACAACATGGAAAATCAAATTTTCATGGCTATTAACACTATTCTGTAGCTCCCCTCAATACCAAAAGAACCTTATGATAAAGACCATGTTTTTGCTCAACACATATAGTATTTGTTCAAGCACCACAAAACACTTAAACCTGAAATAAGCAGAATTATGTATCACAGCACTTAAACACATTCTGTTCTTAAACCAAGTCCTGTTAATGGTAAAAGCAAGAACATGAAACCTATGTGGAGGAAATAGGAAGACATTTTAATAGTTCAGCATTTTTAAAGTATAAGTACTGGGTAAGTAGACTAGAAATAATTAGAACCCAGCCCATTAAAGACCATGGCTCCACAGAGTAAGCTGAGCTAACGAGGGAATGGCTTGCTCCTGGCCTGTGGCGTCACTGCTCAGGGGAAGCCAGGGCTCCAGGCAGGCATGCTGTGGACAGGCTGCTACCCGAGGAGGAGAGCATGCCAATCAGGGGGTGGAGGCAACACCAGAAGAGAGATAAATGGATGCTCCCTCTCAGGGGCCCTGGGCCCACAAGTCTAAATCCCATGAGGCCAGTCAGTGAGAACACTAACCTCACATTCAGAACCCTCTGTGACACAAGCTCACTCACCTGCTCCTGAAGCCTGTCCAGGTCTGTGACCACACAGACAAGCTGAGTGCGGGAAACGGAGACGACGGGCTTCATTTCAGAAGGGCCACCTCCTTGGTCTTCGCAGTTTCCTTGGGTGATAGAAAGATCTTTGCTGCCAGTTACCAAAGGCTTTTTAATATCCTTAGCACTTTCATTAGAGATGGGCCTGAGTAAAAGCTGAAAAAAGATTTCAGTGATAAAATGTTTCCACCTGCAAGATACATGAGCATGTAACTCAACACAAAATGCCAGCTGTCTGCAAAGTATTAGGACACCACATCCTGTCTCTCCAGGTAGGTGTGAAAAACAGAAGCAGGACACGCCTTGACCCTACGTGCATTTCCCTCCTTGACTTAAGTAACAGTCAGAAACAGAGCAAGAGGTCCCAAAACTAAAAGAAAATGAAGACTTGGAACCTCATAGGTTTTAAAAAGTAAACAACTTACTGTATTTACTTGATAAATTATTATCATAAGGGTAAAAAATAAAAGTTTCAACCTCAGTTATGCTTCAAATAATACAAACGACATAGTGTTCTCCGCATAATGGATTGCTACAAGGGGAAAAAAAAACTAAGAGAAGAGCACTTGCATGGAGAAAAGAATGGAATATTCTAGGTGTAAGAATAATCACTGGCAGGGATGATGAAGCAAGCCCAGGCCTCACAGAATCATATCAAGTCCACGGTGTCCCAGGAGCTGCGCGACCTTCGTGAACAGTTTCACAGGGCAGGGCGCTCTGCTGAGACTCCTCTCGGTAGAGGGAAGCAGGGGAGGAAGAGGAGAGGAACTTGGATGAAGCACCATTATCTGCTGGACACCTTTGCTATCACTTTGCTGGGCAAGAAATCTCTTTACTCCTCACAACAAACACATGTAGAAGCTGTTTGCCTATTTTATAGACGAAGAATCTGAGATTCAGCCAATTTCCCCGAGAACACAGAATTACAGAGCAGCAGGGCCGAGGTCTGATTTGACTTGGAGCTGTGCTCTTTCCACTGCAACACCCTCCTCCAGCTGACAGAGGGCCTTCGTGTCCGTGCCTGGTGGCTTCTCCATGTCATCTTCCCTAAATGCTCACGCTCTCTTAGACTCATCGCCGTGCACTGGCCAGGGTGTGTGTCTGTCACGGAGCTGTCTGTGCAGCAGGTTATCTCTGAGACCTGGAGCAGACCAGCTGGGGGCCGGGTGCTCAGCACTGGGCCGCATGGATGCTCCTGCGGCTTTACACACAGAAACTAATGGATCATCACAGGCATGTGAATACCTAATACATCCAAGCTGAAAAGGGTTTCTGAAATGAAGGAAGGTTAATCAATTTTACGACTTTCTAATCTCAGCCATTTGGTGTTTTTAAATTTCCAAATATTAAGGAAAAACTATGCATATTTTTATCATTTTCATTAAAACGATCATCTCTGTTTTACGGTGCCTCTCTATTGGAGGCACCATACAAAGATTCTGGTTTTCCTAAGGGAAAATAAGGTCAATGCGGTGCTTTTCAAAAGACAAAGCAATGAATATGTGACAACTGATGCCCCTAAAGGTCACATAAAAGAGTGAAAAGGAAATCCAGTGAAAAGGATAGAAACTTCCGGGTTGGACTATAGCCCTTGCATCAACCTCTCATCACCACGTGGGCTTTAAAAATCTTGGCACATTTAGCTTAACCTATCTTTAATTCATTTCAGTCTTGATTAGGGATGAGCACCAGCCAGCCCTTACCTCCTTGACAAATGTGGAGTACCGCGCCAGAATCTGCAGCGTCAGTCTCCACAGACGATGCGCCAGCAGCGGCAAGAACATCTTATCAGACCAGCACCTCTGAAGGCTGCTCCACGTCCTATGAGAAGCCAGAAGGCAGTACGAGCTCCCAGCTAGAGGCAAAAACGCATAGTTAAGGAGTCGCAGCAGAAGGGCTAGCAGCTAAAATCTTCAACGGGCAAGCCAAGAGGGAAGCCGACGACATTCTGAGGAATCCCATGAGGCCAGCAAAGCTTTAGGGAGGGGGTGTGCACAGCCAAGAGGCCGTGACGTGGACACGTTCCTACCTCTCTCCTGGAACGCTGCTTTCTAATTTTACATGACTCCTTCTCCGAGGCATTTGAAACATATTAAACATATATAACAATCAGAAATAACCAGTTAACAGGTACTTTATAATAAATCAGCAAATGCGAATTGGAGTGGCAGTCACTTGCAAGGGTTTAATCTTTGGTTTTGAATTTGTCGTGTCTTCTCTTCTACTCCTGAATATGCTGTTTAAATGTAGGAAGTCAATTACACATGGCTACTTTTGCAAAGACAGCTGAAAATAAACTTTTGAGGCTAAAAGAGCACAGTTTGGCTGGAACTTGGCCCTGCAAAAGGGAGCACCGTGGAGTGGGGCTCTGTGGCCACAGGAACAGGCCCTAGGTGAGCAGTCGCCAGGGGCGCTAGGGCATGACTAGATGCAAGCATCTCTGCCAAGTGTAGGCCGGCCCGCCACCTGCCCACTGTCCCAGGGCTGGGCCAAGGGCTCTGGAGGCCTGAGGCAGCAGTCTGAGCTGAGTTGTCCTCTGGAGGGAAGGGTCATTCTGATCCTTTACTTCAGCTTGAGAGGGAAGTGGAGGGTGGCCACATGGCTACAAAAAAGGCTGTCACTTAAGCACAGCAGGGGTTATATCCCTTTGACACATTATATTCAGAAACGAAAATGTGGCCTCCTTCCCGTGTTCTTAAAGCACCCTTCACGTCGTCTCTATAGGCAGAAGCTCTGTAACCCTTTTAAACTATACCTTCAGGGTCTAACTGGCTTCCCTAGTGGCTCTGATGGTAAACAATCTGCACGCAAGGCAGGAGACCTGGGTTTGACCCCTGGGTCAGGAATAGCTCCCCACTCCAGTAATCCTGCCCGGAGAATTTCATGGACAGAGGAGCCTGGTAGGCTACAATCCATGGGGTTGCAAAGAGTTGGAAACGACTGAGCAAGCAACACTATTGGAAGACAGCAAAGGTCAAAGTGTTCGCAGGGCACCCAGGGCGCCAGGAAGACCTGGTGAACGCAGCTAGCGCGCTGAGTGGTGGCCTCCGCCACTGTGAGCGTGTTACCTGGCGCGTCTTCCAGGACGTCTGTGAGTGCTGCTTCTAAGGGTCCCGCTATTTCTCTAAATCTGAGAGGAAAACAAGAGTGTAAGCAGCTGTTTTCTCTGCTTCAGGTGCCTGACCCCAGCCTCTCCTGCCCCAGCCAACAGGGCCCTTCTCCTGCTTGCTTGTGGGGCTAGTGCCTCAGAGATGTCCCAGAAGCCCTGATGCCTGGCCTCCAGACTTTTATCTTACTGAGCAGGAAATAAACTTATCTGAATTACTTGACCAGGAAGCCACTTCTGGCAAGTTCCACCACCTACAACCAAGTAATCACTTCAGGGCCACAAGACTGGTTTTTCCAGTCCTCTTACCTCCACACTATCAGAAGAAAGCAAATGTCCCTCAAACTAAGAGATGGAGAAGCTATATTCTGTACCTTTGTTTGCAGCTTGAGACATCTCACTGAAAGTAGGCCGTTAGACTAGAATAAGTCTCTGCCGGCGCCCATCAGGCGCCTGCTGCCCGCCTCTGTGCTGCTGCTGGTGGCTGCAGGCCCACCCTGAGGCTCAGGGTCTGCTTCTCGACGGGCTTTCGTTCTCTCTGCTGGGCCATTTGTCATTTCAGGCCACCCTCTCACAGACTTGTTTTACTATCTGATGTGGACAGATGCTCATGACTGTGAAATGAAACTGTGTGTATTTATTTCCTTAATTAGCTGCCTACGTAGCACCCTCCTTCCCACCTATACAACCCTTCCACGTCCATACTGTCTTCACCATACATTCTCTGTCACCCACTAGTTCCCTTACCACCAATACATTCTGACACATACTTAACATCAATTCACCCTAATCCATAATCTTGGCTTTTTTGATAGTACTTATATGCTTTTTAAAAGCAGTTCAGAGACTGATCTTCAGGAAACTGGAGAGTAAACAGAGCAGTGCTTCATACAAAGAGCAGCAGCCCTGCCCACAAAGGCACGAGTGGCTGAGAGCAGAGGGCGCTGGGCCACCCTGACTGCTGGAGCTGGCCGCTCCCCACGCGGGAGGGAAGAACTCAGCAACTGCCCCAGGAAGCTTGCGAAAGGCGAGTCTCTCCAGGCAGCAGGCGGAGGCTCAGAGGGAACAAGTGACAGAAGAGAAGTAGAGGGAGAGAAGAGGGCGCTGGAGAGCCACAAAGAAGGCGGCGCTCCAGAGCATAGAGAGGAGGAGAGAGGGCAGGGGTCGCCCTGCAGTGAAGAGAGCAGACCAGCTCCTCCATCAGCCTCAGACCCCTAACTCCACCTTTTGCCCAAATCTATTAATACATAAAACACAGGAAGTAAGCTTCAGCACAGAAAAGAACTGGCACTAACACAGCGTTGTTCAGAGCATGGAAAGCCAGAAGCAGCCTTCACAGCCCCAGGAAGGGAAGGTCTCTGTAACGTGCGGCACAGTTCCGACTGAAGGCAGCGTGAAGAGAGGTCAGCTTGGAGCTCTGTGGCCATCAAAGGAACAGGTATAATCCAGTGTAAGTAAAGGCGCAGGATGAAACTATATGCATGCTACAACAATCTGAAAACCAGACAAATGAGAAAGTGCGAAAAACAGATGCAGCAGGCCCCTACCATCAGTGCCTTTTACACAGACGTGCAGGCTACGCGCGACCAGGTGTGAGACCCTCAAAACTAAACTGGCCGTGTCCTGTGACCCCGTTGCCCCCTCGCCCTGCCCTCCCAGGAGCCCAGCACCAGCCCCTCAAGTAGCTTTGCTGGCCAGTAACTTCCAGGATTCAAATGTTAGGTTGTACTTCCTCTTAGAAAATAAACAAATTCATTGAGATGTTACTTTGGTGAAATTTGAAAAGTTATGCTGTAGTTTTCACACGTATATGGGATGCCATTCTACTCTTGATAGAGGATTTGTAAGAAAGGCAACCCCAAGTACAGACACTCCTGAAGTCTGACATTTGGGTATGGGGATGATCTGGAGACACACCCCCTTCCCCACGCACGGGTCTACTGGCGCGTGGACACACCTTGAGGAGGGTGGGAGGGGGAAGGAAGGCACGTTAGCACCACACAGACTCTATGCTGGGAAGGAGCTACAGTCTGCTAAGCACGTGCGGAATGGAACAGACAGAGAGCACACATGTGGCCATCCTGGGGGCATGTAACATTTCAGCAAGAGTTCAATCAAAAAGACACAACACTGCCTGCAGCATTTGAGGAGTTAACACCCAGCTTCCAGGCAGCCACTGATTTACTACCACTTGAGACTGTGGGGACCCATGCGTATTTAATCGCTTTCTGTGAAAACTAATTCCTAACCCCTACTTTCCAAAACTCCCGTAAGAACAAATCAAGTGTTGACACAACAGGGTGCCAGAGACGGAAGGGGTGCCCGGGGCTCTACAGAATGGTGGTG
The DNA here is from genome assembly GCA_917880005.1 of Nanger dama. Taxonomy (NCBI): domain Eukaryota; kingdom Metazoa; phylum Chordata; class Mammalia; order Artiodactyla; family Bovidae; genus Nanger; species Nanger dama. The sequence goes on along the minus strand of CAKJTW010000028.1, from coordinate 38,030 downwards.
GCGGGAGGCGGGCCTTCTTTCCTGAAGATGATGGGGACGCAGGCAGAGTCAGACCCGGGACTATCTGATCGCTACTGAGAGTGCAGTATTAGTACTGATATTCCTTCCTAGAAATTTGTTGAAACATCACCACCCTACTGGCGTTTAGGCTTACTTTAAATGACCCTGAAGTGAATCAGACAGCAATACAGCTTTGACACTAGCCATGTCTGCAAAACATTCTGTTATCCCAGAGAATAAATAACCCAACCACTGACAAAAATCAACAGAGTGGTGTTCTATACAGTGTTACCTGAATTTCTTTTTAAGTGGAAGAGCAAATGCACTGAAAATAGGTTCCACATTTCATAACTCAAATGTAACTTTTTAAATTTCATAAACTTTAAATAAAACTATTTACAAAGAAAAGTTAAGCAATTCCTTTGAATGCTTATGGTAAACTCTGGTGAAGATTAAAAATGTCTTTCATGGGACTGGCTGAGTTTCAGCATAGTTTAAGACTCAATTACCAGCTTTGAGAGAATTTATGATGAGAGGAGAACGGGCTGAGGCCAGGCTGTGCTACCCTGCAGGGTCTAGAATTCCAGAAGGCGGAATGACGTGAGAATGCAAGATTACCAAGTGTGGGGGCCTGGGAAGTGACTGGATAAGAGGCGTCTGGAGGCAGTAACAGGAGTATGGGCTGGGATGGTTACTAGGTGTCAAAGCAACCTAACCCAAACACAGACTACAGGAGACAGGAAAGTTTAAGTATTATTTCTCTATGGCACTCTTATACTATAAAATGATGCTTCACCATTTAAAATTTTCCTCATAAGCCTGAAGGGCTGCTCGCCCTGGCTACATCTTGATCATCACATAACGATTACTTCCATGCAGTCCATGAGCATCTCAGACGAACAAACCCTTAATTTCTTCCCCACATGATAATATAACCTTGAAAAATTAAGTATAAAGCTCAGTCTTATATGTAAAAGAGCACCATACTAACAGTCTGACAGCTTTGATTTCATCATCAAAGATGATTATATACATTCTCAATCATGGCAAGTAATTACAAGTCAAGGTATTTAATATATTTCCCTCTCTGTTAATTATTATTCCTCAGAACTCCAGGGAAGACTGCATCATAATTAATGAAAGCATCCAGCAATTTAAACAAAAAGCTTGCAAGTCTTTAAAAACCACCCTAACTAAGATGCTCTAGTTAGCCATTCTATGCAGGAACTTACTGTGACCTCACTCAAGAGAACCTGCAAAAATGGCTAGATTGTTTTTCTAGGGGAACATACATTGCTAAGAGTTTATCCTAAATTGCCCCAAACTGTCTACAGGACCACGTGACTGACACTGGTGATATCACTACGCTATCTGGAAGGGAAGTGTCACCATTTTCCAGAATACTGACCCAGATTATAAAGGAAGCCAAAAGAGCAACGGAAGTTCTTATAAACGGATGGATGGATCAGCCACACAACTGTTTCGAGGGAGTACTTTTCCTGATTCCCTCTAAGGATAAAAATGTTACAGATGGACAAAACTACAGATGAAGGGTAGGTCTGCTATTTGAAGCAAGTGATGAAAGGGGAAAATGGAGAGGAAGAGCTGCTAGGTGGCCAGCTCTCGCTGTCTCTTCATGGTGAATGAAGACACAGCACCTGGCAATGAAGCTGGGCCTGGTCTCGCTCCCCTGGAGTCTAGCGCTCTCAGCTCGCTAATGACACAAGAGTAAAGCTTAACCCTTTTGTCATATAAGCCAGAACTTTGGCAATCATGATACTTCTTGTGCATTTCTGCTCCAGGCTGTTTCCCCAAGGAATAATATGATGATCTCCAGGAAGGGGCTGTGAGACGGAGTTTAGTCCATCTGAACTGGTATTCACATTCTATTTCAGAAGGGTGGAGGCGATGGGAATAAATTACTGACCTTATTTGAAAATAAACAGGCAAGTTCCACTTATTATTGAAGCTGTGATAGGCAGGATGCGCTCTTAATCTTTTACACTGGCCTGTGATCCACATTGCCGTTCAAATGTTCTTACAAAATCCATACTTATGGTATATTTCTAAAATGAGAACAAAGAGGTGGAATTTTTATTTTAAGTAAACTAATCAGAATTGAGATCATATACTGAAAAATGGAAATCAAGATAAAGATCAACACACAGAATCATAAGTTTAAGATCTCATTAGGACTTTACAGGATCTTCCTTTGAAGATCCCCACACTGAGTAATGCCCAAAGTGGTTCTATGACTTGTTCAAGGTCTTAGGTGGCAAGCCCATCAAGAGACCCAGGTATTCTAAGTCCAGTGGTCTTTAAGTGACAGCTCTCACTCATCTTCTAGGGTACCCCTAACTGTCTACTGGAACCACAAGAGATCACAGATTAAGTCATAATTTTCACGGCCTTTCGAGAAGAGGTAGAAAATTTTAAAAAAGGAAAGAGAGGGGGAAAAGGAAAGAAATTACTCAAACCATGTGAGTAATTACACCATTTTTATAGATGGGACAGCATGGAGGCCGACAAGGGGAATCTAGCAACACCACCAAGAGCAGCAGGTAACACTTAACATGCATCATCTGGACACAGTGCTTCCAACTGTATTATTTAGTTTAACCCAGAAAACTATGCCACTAGGCTAACTGCTTTTATTATCATCTCCCACAGAGATGGCACCTCCTCTTCTGCTCAGGCTCAGAGAGAATTTACTCAGAAACAAAGCAAGGATATAGAGGAACCTGAAGCCCAGACAGTCAGCAGTGCAAAACTGCAGGTGCACATCCTCTGGCGAGGGCTCTGAATCCCCAGGTGCTAGGGAGAACACCACAGGATTTCCCATACACTTCTCACTTACGACAAGCTCTATTCTGGGCCACCAAACCAGCCACCGAGATATGACGCCTGCGATCACACGGGAATTGCAGGCCAGTAAACACTACTCTAGTGTTGAATTCCTTTCAGCTGGTTCAGCTGCTGCTGCTGCTGCTGAGTCGCTTCAGCCGTGTCCGACTCTGCAACCCCATAGACGGCAGCCCCCAGGCTCCCTCATCCTTGGGATTCTCCAGGCAAGAACACTGGAGTGGGTTGCCATTTCCTTCCCCAGTGCATGAAAGTGAAAAGTGAAAGTGAAGTTGCTCAGTCATGTCCGACTCTTAGCTACACTTACTGAATTCCTAAGTGTGGTCTAGATGTGAGGAGCTGAGACAAAGAAAACTATTATTCATCCCTTTTGGGATAAAATTACACCCCCTGCATATAGTGGATGTTAAAGAAATATAAAAACACTTCTTTCTTCTCAAAAACATGTCCCATTAACACTGAAAATTGAAAGCATTTCTTGCAAGAAATGTTTAACCACGAACATTAAGTATTGGTTTAGAATTTTAAAGTCAGTATTTCATCAGAAAGCTTCATTTCTGACCTGAAAAATCTCCTGAGCCTAACATGATCAATATGATTCTCAAAGAGGGATGTAAAGGGTCTAAATTGCTAATGCTTAAGACCATTACTTCATTATGCTTATGGTATCTATTTTTAAAAGCCCTACTTTATTTATTTATAAAGGTCTATTTTATAAACTCACAAAACTCAGTGTCACACAACTTGTTGAAAATCATATACCTAATTATAAGGTTCAACACACTGTAACAAGGGCCAAGAGAACAGATAAGTGGTATTTCTGGGATAATAAAGTTCCAAATTTGGTGTCTTATCTGTTGTGAAGTTATTAGGCCCAGGCTCACCACACTTAACTTCTGCCTCTCTACACTTTAAAAAGTAGTAAGCAAAGCGACCAAGCACAACTAGAAAAAGAGGCAAATAGAGCTTCTAGAATTGAAAATGAAGATAAATTTGAAACAGGTGAAAAGAATTTATACACAACTGAAGAAGGAATTCTTAAACTAGAAGAAAAGCCCCAAGAAATTACCCAGAGTGTAGCACAAAGAGATGAAAATGAAAAAGTAAATACAGGAAACATGAAAGGTAAAGTGAGGATAATTAAGAGTTCTAAAAGCAAATAATAAAGGAATGAGACAGAAGCACAATTCAGTTAATGAATAAAAATGATACAGAAACGATTTAAAAAACCACCAATCCTCAGATTCAGAAAACCCAACAAATTTTAAATTCAGCAAATAAAAAAGAAGTCTGCACTAGATATATCTTAATGAAACAGCATACCAAAGTCACTGGGAGCATTTTAAACGGCGCTGGGGGAAAAGCCATCATAACTCCCGAGAAACAACGGCAGCCACTACTCTCAAGTGACAAAGTTCAAAGTGTAGAGAATCCTACTTCCAGCAAACCACCTCTCAAACATAAAAGGTATAAAGTTATTTTCAAAGAAATATTAACTGAGGGTTTATCATAAAAAAGTGAAATTTATTATCAACAGAAATTCATAACAGACGAATTTCAGGAGGAAGGAAAATGATCCAAGAGAAAAGGTATAACATCCAAGAAGGAACAATAAGCAAAGGAAATGATAAACATGTGGAATACTTTTGAGATGGCCATGTTAAAGCAATAAAACAATGCCCAATTAGGGGGCATAAAAAAATCAAAAATAGAAATAAGACCCTGGTAACTAATGCATACTATGGAATGGCATGATTGGCATCTAAGATCCTTGTGCTGTTTGGGAGGCTGAAGAACACCAGTAACTTTAAATTCTGTTAAGTAACCCCTAAGGTTACTTAATACACAAATAAACAAAGGGCAGAACTTCTAAATTAGTAGAGGGGTAAAAGAGAATTAATGAGAAAAACAAATTCCCCAAAGTGAAAAATACAAAGAAGGTGGAAAAGAAAAAAAAAGGAGAAAGGAAAAGAAGGAAGAGAAATGGGACAAATAGGAAGAACTAAAAAATCCACAAATATATCAATCACTTTATTTTGGGGGCTCCAAAATCACTGCAGATGGTGACTGCAGCCATGAAATTAAAAGACGCTTACTCCTTGGAAGGAAAGTTAGGATGAACCTATATGCATATTCAAAAGCAGAGACGTTACTTTGCAGACTAAGGTCTGTCTAGTCAAGGCTATGGTTTTCCAGTGGTCATGTATGGATGTGAGAGTTGGACTGTGAAAAAGGTTGAGCGCCAAAGAACTGATGCTTTTGAACTGTGGTGTTGGAGAAGAGTCTTGAGAGTCCTTGGACTGCAAGGAGATCCAACCAGTCCATTCTGAAGGAGACTAGCCCTGGGATTTCCTTGGAAGGACTGATGCTAAAGCTGAAACTCCAGTACTTTGGCTACCTCATGCGAAGAGTTGACTCATTGGAAAAGACTTTGATGCTGGGAGGGATTAGGGGCAGGAAGAGAAGGGGATGACAGAGGATGAGATGGCTGGATGGCATCACTGACTTGATGGATGTGAGTCTGAGTGAACTCTAGGAGTTGGTGATGGACAGGGAGGCCTGGTGGTTTGCGATTCATGGAGTTGCAAAGAGTCAGACACGACTGAGTGACTGAACTGAACTGAACTGATGATCATTGTAAATTTAATAAATTACCTAATTATAAGACAAAGATTGTCATATTGAATAAAAGAATAAAAAAACAAAAATCAAAATCCAGAGCAGGAAGAGGAGGAGAGGGCACCAAGAGGCTGAGCAACAGGGTACTGAGCAGGAGACTGGGGTGCAGACTCAGGCCATGTGGCCTAGAGTCTTCACTCTTCTCCAGGACACTACATAACATCTTTAAAAAATGGAAAATTAACATATGGGTTTACTTTTGATATATCAACCACAAAGTCCTTTAAATAAAAACATGATTTTCTTTTTAAAAAGAAATATCAAGGCCTCCCTAGTCTTTCAAATTATATAGGATACGTTTATACTCTATTAATAATTATAATAATTACTATATAAATTTTACAGTTGTTTCAATGAAAATCAAATTTGTAGAACTCTGCTATATCACTTTGAAGGAAAACAAGAAGCAGTAATTGGATATAATATATATACTATATACTACAGTCCAATTACTACTTCTTGTTTTCCTTCAAAGTGATATAGCAGAGTTCTACAAACTTAATATTTCACTGAAAACAACTGTGAAGAGATTTGTTTTCAATGGTCCTTAAGATCTTTTTAAAATTTAGATAAAATCATCCATATCTAGTCATAATTGCTTCTCGACTGAATTCTGCCTTACATTCTAAAAAATATTCTTAGTCCCCAAAGTATCAGAGACTATGACTTGAATAAAACAATGTCTGTATTTTTAAGGTAAATGCTGGCTCTGCAACTCAGACTGTGGTTTTCAATAAACCACAGAACCAAGAGTGTGCAAAAAGACATGATTATCTCAGGTTAGCACCATCAAGAGTCCAACAACAGAGGGGAAGGTACCTGGTGAAAAGCATCAGGATCCCCAGGATTAAACAGTGAGGGCAATTTTCTTCTAATCCTCGTACTATTTCTGGCCAGACAGAATTCACCAAGAAATCATAGCCGGGAACAGCACTGCCCTTTTCACTGTAAGATAAGAGAAAAATTTCAGTCAAATACACCAGAAACTTCTACTTACAAAAAGCAAAATTCCATTGTGGCGTTTTATTAAAATAAAAGTTCCTCAGCCTAAAATTTACTTTGAACTTTTAAAAACAACTATATTTGTCAATTATTTTGTTTTTAGGCCCAAACTTCTCTCTCACTCTTTGATCTCACTCTCACCTAGAACCTGACACATCCTGTGTCCCGACTCCTACAATTATCACAGAACAGACAGCTGGGGTGGAGGGTAACGGAAAACTACGCCGACGTGCCGTGGCAGTTTTCTCCCAAAAATGGGCTACCATGTTTATACACTATCTTGGAAAAGCATCAATCTAGAACCACAAGAAAAGCCATCTTTGTATTCAACCTTAACACCACTTAACTCTGCTGCTGCTTCAGTCGTGTCCGACTCCGTGTGACCCCACAGACGGCAGCCCACTAGGGCTCCTCTGTCCCTGGGATTCTCCAGGCAAGAACACTGGAGTGGGTTGCCATTGCCTTCTCCCCACTCAACTCTAAAACACTGTAAATCACACTAATTTACCAATTACTAACAGTTTTGTGACTCAGCTATCTCTGATTATCTTCAGGTCTAATGTAAAATTTTATTTCATCTAAAATCTGGATTACAAATCTTAATAAAGAAAACTGGTAACATTCATGGTTTTCATATGCACATGCTTTATTTTGCATTGTCAGCAAAAGGGCCAAATTCTGAGTTTCTAATTCACACACTTAGGTGAAAGACAACACTGAGATAAAATCATGCTCTCAGGAGCCACAGCACCTCAGTTCGAATCTCAGGTCATTTAACTTCTCTGTGTTTTGGTTTCCTCATCTTTAAAATCATAGGGTCATTATATGAAATAAGATTTGTAAAGCATTTAGCACTTACTAGCATATAGTAGGAGAAGGCAATGGAACCCCACTCCAGCACTCTTGCCTGGAGAATCCCATGGACGGAGGAGCCTGGTGGGCTGCAGTCCATGAGGTCGCTTAGGAGTCGGGCACAACTGAAAGACTTCAGTTTCACTTTTCACTTTCATGCATTGGAGAAGGCAATGGCAACCCACTCCAGTGTTCTTGCCTGGAGAATCCCAGGGACGGGGAGCCTGGTGGGCTGCTGTCTATGGGGGTCGCACAGTCGGACACGACTGAAGCAACTTAGCAGCAGCAACAGCAGCAGCACATAGTAAGTACTATGTTAGTAGTGTTAAATACACAGTACATAAATAAAGAAGGTGGGTTCCTTAAGCTTCTCTGTACTTAAAAATCTGTAACTATCTTTAGGCAACGCCATCTCACTGACCTACCCACTTTGCTGCACTGTTAACATGCTCTATATTAAGGTAATCTTCTTTACATTCGATGAGGGAAAGGAGATGCCTATGTCCCACATACCCAATTCCACGCATCATATCATACACTTTTAATCACAATAAGAACTAGCTGTAACAAGGTATAGGAAGAAAGAGCAAAATTGAAGATTTTATAATACAAATGCAGATAATGTGAGCAACAATGAGTGACAAGATCACCTCATTTCCAAACTAAATATACAGTTAAAGCCTCAAAAAGAAAATTTAAATCTGCAAGATCAACAATTAGAAAGGCTAATTTACGTTTTCTGGAAAATAACTCCTGAACATCACTGGTGTTGGCAGGTATACAAAGTACCCAAAGGCAGATGCTGAGCAAGGGAGAGTTCAGGGCAACAAGACGATGGGGCGTGAATCAAAGGCAGATGGCCTACCAAGGTACAGTCTAGATACTCAAATTTCTGGAGCTTTCTACATGAGTTCTGCCACCCTGAAAACTGTGGAAAAGAACAAACGGAAGGCATGAAATTTGACATTTTAGGACCAAGACTAGGCTTGTCAAATCTAATGATTGGTTGTTTCAGTTACTGTGACTTCTATTAAATTCTTACCCCAAATCCAAATCCAACTAAATCTTCATGATTATTAAACAAAAGTGGCAAAACAAAGCTTCCTCTGAAATCATCTAGTGGAAACAGAGAGGGCACTTCACCGTCTATCAGCACATTTATTCCCCAGGTTTCTCCTTTCAAAGAAAAAAATTTCAAGACTAAAAATAATTTTTACTCCATGAAGAAAGGGACTTTATTTGCCTTTCTAATGCTGCAAATTGACTGAGTCTTTCATTTCACAAACGTTGGATAGTTGCTGTCTTAAGACACTGTGCCAAGGGCGGGGAGTATGGGTTGTGCAGGATGGGAGCAAGCTATTAAGACGGAAATTAGTTCTCAACACAAGTAAAAGCAACATGCAATCGCCTGCAGAGAACAAGATTAAAGCTAGACTTCAGGATGAAAGGTGGTCTCTCGAAGGAAGCTGCATCTGATTTGGGGATTCACATGGAATGGCAGATCAATAAAAAGAAGGGAAAGGCAGAGGACTCTGGAGGAAAACCACAGACCCACCAAATGTGTGCTGGGGACCAGCGGAGCAAGGGAGGCCTACAGAGTGCCCATACAAGGACCACCGAGGCCAGAGTGTGAAGGGCCTCGTATGCCGCATCAAGAAGCCTAGACTTTCCCCCTAAGCGACAAGAAGCCACTGAAGACTTAGGGAGAAGGCAGTGCCTAAACATGAGAATTGTGGGTGAATGTGACAGCCGAAGGGCAGGGGGAAAGGGTGAGAAGGGAGAGGGTGGAGGCAGGGAGAGGAAGTGGGCAGATCTTGTTATTCTGGATAAAACTATGACAAAGGCCTGGATCAGGCCAGTGGTGATGGTGAAAGGCAGTCGGGTATTTATGAAACAAAGCTAAAAGTATGTAAATCAGGCAAGAGGAGGGAACACTGAAGATGACTGTAACCACAATTAACGTAAAACTTGTTGAATTAAACTGAATTGATATTTATAAACAGATTACAACATTAGAATAATGTAAGGAAACCAACTTTTATTTCACATGTAATTTAGGAAAAAGTATAGAAAAGGGGAAGGTATGGGTTGTGAATTTAGAAAGATGCTCCCTTTCCCTTGCCCTACTCGTTACAATTTCCTTCTAAGATGATGACCTTCTGAGGTGATGACCCACACCCACCTGACAGCGCCACGTCAACAATTCACTAGGGGAGTGCAGAGGAGACCCGCCCCGACCGAGGCAGCAGTAATCTGCAGGCGCAAGTTCTAAGAACAGCTGCTTAAACTACCTTGAGATGGCTCCTCCTGTGACCTCTCGAAGAAGGCGGCAGTGATGGGGAACGAACTCCAGGAGTTTATCATACATGAGCTGGAGATCACTCAGATGACTGTCAACAATCTGCTCTAGAATCACCTATTAAACGAATAGCATTTTTAAAAAAGCATCTAAAAGAGAGGTATGAATTACACACTACAGGAAAAATAGAGAAAACCTCAAAAGTGTGCTTCCTCATGCCCCCTTCCTCCCCAGCTAACATGTTTTCTAACAGTAACAGCTACACTCAGAACTAGTTTCAGGATTTGCAAGCACAGCTCTGACCCAGGGGAGATACAGGCTGGGTGACAGAGACTGGCCTGAAGCTGGAAAGCCAAGCACATTTGCCTCCTTCCCTCCCGAGATTGAAAACAAAATAAAATGACAATTTCCCATAACAACAGCCCCCTCCTGTACTGACCTCGGCATTTTCTTCTACCATAATTTAGATCAGGGGAAGGTGGGAGACAGAGAAAGATGGAAATATATATTTCAGTTTGCTTTATTATCTTTTGTATTAAGGTTGAGAGTCAAAGGTTAATGACAAGATAAAGCATACAAATTAAAAAAATTAAAATGTAGCCTTAGTTTATTTAATATGCCACTGAAACATCAAATGTTTCTCTAATTTAGCACATTAGGTTCAGTTCAATGAAAAACAAAGGTATAAGTTAGTAACGATTTTCACTAATTTGTCTTTTCATTCTTATCAAGTTAGATATGAAACATAACAGGATAGGAAGAGAGGAGACTGACAGATCATTTTTTTTAAGTAACTCTAATAAAAGCTGAAAGGATTACTGAAGTTAATCCTTAAATTTCATTTTTATCAATGAGATTCAATTTCCCCCATTTATAAATGGGAGACTTTCATCCCAAAGTCATGGTGAAGAGGGCTTTATACTTAATGGACAGAAAGAGCATCCACACGGACAGAGGACTGAAGAGAGCCTGCAAGCACTGAGGTGAGCTTGTGACTCTTATCAGTGTGAACCAGACGAAGCTGCCGTTTTTGTGTGTCAGAAAATGTTGAGTATTGGCAACTTCATATGGTACAGTTTATATTCTGGCTGCTCAGAGGAAGAATATGCTTACTTTCTGAAGTTTAACTGTATCCTTGCAGATGAATGACACTGGATAGTAAAGCTCTGGACTTAGGGTATTATGCTGCTAATCTGCCTATGAAAGTCCTGCATCAGTGACTATTTCCTCCCTCCCACCTTCCTAGCTAAGAGACTCCGCAGTATTCAAGACTCGGGTCACATCTCTGTGAAGACACCCTTCAGAACAGGCTTTCCATGGTCAGGGTTCCAGCAGGCTCCTTTACCAGCAACACTGCAGTTTTGATATCTGCTTACTTGTTCCATTTTCCCTACTAGACCAGTAGTTAAAGATTCATTTTAAGAATTTAGTGGCAAATAATTTACATACCATAAAACTGACCTAAAAATGTTTTGATACATTCCTTCTCCCTAGGCAAGACCCTCCTCCCACTAAATTAACATGATCCCTGGGCTATAGCATCACTAAAGACACTTGAGAAGGTGCCTGACTCCTGCATGCTGGTTGTAACCACCAGGGACCAACCTTTTCTCATAACTGATAGTACTACAGTAACTGAGAATCTTTACAGAAAGGCCTCTAAGCTGCCCCTTATACCCAGTAAAGCACCCAAGACAGAGCAGATGGTCCATGAACATCTGCTGAATGAAGGCCTTATCCAGCAGCACACAAACCTCATCCACGTATGGTTTCACGAGGACTTGACCAACTAAGGCCTCTGCATCCCGTGTCTTGTCGATGGTGGCGTAAGTCCGTAAGCAGTGCCGAATAATATCGACACTGGAAGTCTGAAGACCTTCTAATAGGAGGCCTTCCAGTGACTGTTGTAACATGGCTGTAATGCCAGCTATACGCTGCAAGAAAGACAGGTTAAAAGCTCCAGTTGTAATAATTTCTAAAGATCCAAACACACACATAACACATTCCTTATTCCAACAGAAGATATGTAAAATTAAATATTAACATTTTCTGGAGAGTAACAATGAATCTCTCCTCCTCCTCCTCACATCTCTTTGTAAGTTAATCTTGGCTGTAGCAGAGGATTTAGATATCACTTCAGAATGAGGTTCTTTCAAGTTACAGAGTAAATCCGACAAACATCATGATTCTAAAGTCAAGAGATTTGGATAAATTAATTCTGACTAAATCATACAGTGTGTCAATTACATGAAACTTAGAGTTAATTTTACCCTTATAAGTCAGAGAATATGCCTGTGTCTTTACATAAAATCTATAATGTGCGACACATTAGGAGGCAGGGGCCTGAAAAAAACTGAAAGAGAAAATTCAGAGCTAGTTTCAAAATCATGCAGATCAACAACTGTCAGAACAAGACAGGCATACCTTGGCAATACTGCATGTGTGGTTCTAGGCCACACATAAATTGACTACTATCACAATAAAGCCAGGTATGGGGGTATGGGGGTTTCTTGGATTCTCAGCAGATATAAAGGGGATGTTTATACTGTACTACGTGCAGTATACTGAGTTTGCAAAAGCATTACATGTAAAAAAAAACAAGATATAGACCTTAATCACTTTAATTAAAAAATGCTTTATCAGTAGGCTATAATCATTTTGCTGGTGGAGGTTTTGAAATACTGTGGAAACTACCAGAGTGAGATACAGAGAAAACAGCACGTGAAGCGAGCAAGTGCTGCTAAAGCGTGCCAGCATGGTGACAGGCCTCCTTGGTGCAGAGCTGCAATAAACCTTCAATGTTTTTAAAAAAGAAGTGCAATTTCTGTGAAACACAATAAATCTAAGGGCAATAAAACAAGGTCTGCCTGTACAATTTAGCAAATTCCTAAATACTAAAGTGTGAAAATCTAAAACAACACTTACTGGTCTTATTTTGTCCAAAAGAGGCAAGCCTTTGCTTTGAACAGCATGAAACTGTAACTGATTAAATTCTGTGGCAATTCTCTCCAAAATTTGTCCAGTCAAAAGCGGGCTAGTGGAGATAATTAAAAAGAGTTAATTCCTAAAGGGTTTTAATTGCTCAGCAATCCTGATGCTTTCACTGTGCTTCTCCATGGCCCCTGGTTACAAGGTAGAAGCTGCAGCATCTTCTGTGCCGTGAGCTTTCACAGCGTGCTCTAGGACCGCGGGAAACTGTAACAGTTAAGCGTGAGCCCCTGGCACTGCCAGGCCCGACCACAGGGCCCAGCCGAGGAGCAAGAGTGGCCAGGCCGGTGTGGGTGTTTACATCTCCTCCCCCAGTCTCTCCCATTCAGGGCCTTCTTCATTTGTAACTTCCTTTCAGTCTCTCTAGCTCTACCCTGTTATTTACATTACACTGCCCTGGTTTTCCCTCCTCTACAACTCAAAGTTGCTGATCTGAAATTTTAAAAAGTCCTCAAAGGTGATTCTGAGCAAGAAACAGCATAATATCTATTACATTAAAGATGGAATATCACAAAGGGACAGTATAGAAAAAGACACTGTGACGCATTTCCATCAGAGGAAGAGTAGGAATGGGCAAAACGGAAAGAAAACAGGGAAGGCAGGCATGGTAGACGTCGAGTGAGGGTAAGCTGGCAGGAGCTGCCAAGGCGGCTGAGGGTGAGAGACCTGGAACGGTTTGAGACCAACAGCTCCCCTGGATGGGCCAGAAGGGATGACCCATCAAGGGGGTCACAAACTGTCGAACATGACTGAGCAACTAAACTGAACTGAGGGCCTACTACACGCCACTTATGGGCTGACAGTATCTCAGTGTCAGACAACGCTGCCAGAGGAGCTCCCATTAGCCTTCCACTGTCAGCGACACCAGGAGTCGAGCTCCATGGCTCAGGCCGCCCGGTGGAATATACAGCACAGATCTGCCCGTGGCACCACGGTGCTTCCCATGGTGCTGGTGTGAGCTTCTCGTTTTCTGAGTCACTCACCCACCTTGCTGATTCAAAATTCAGACTAGAAAGATAAAGACAGTTGCAGTATGTAACAAAGAAAATGGTCATCTTTTTCCTAATTTCACAAGCTTTTTTTTCTTGTTGACAAACGTTAACTAAATGTGCCTATCCTGTCTCTTAACGCTGTAATTAATGCTAGGGTTAGATACTTCAGTGCCAATACTCGGCATTACTCTGGTCTAAATGAATTTAGGAAGGATGAAAGCTATTTCATATCTTGAAGAACAACAAAATTTTGCCAGTGCTTCTATAAGGCAATTTGAAAGATAAAATTCTTGCAATAAAAGCACACTCCTCTGATTCCCTGTGAAGTGATGTATTGGGCTTGTGGCCCATAACCATTAAGGCTTTATAAGAATGTATTATAAACTTTACCATCTCACACCCTCCACCTTCCACAAGCTACACTCCAAAACACTGAACCATGGACTTGGCTTCTCTTCTTTTTCAGAAATGAATTTTAACTTAAAAAAAAAAAAAAAAAGAAAAATTAGGCTAGATGTGAAGTATTAGCTTATGTAATATTTACTAAAGAAAACACTTACCTGCTTGCTTCTAGTGCAGATGTTTCTTTAGAATGTTGAGAATTTAAGATTTTTCAATTTTCTCAACGGATCGAATAACCTGTACAAGCCGCAACACACACATCTATGAAATGATAATAAGCAGAAAAGAGCCATCACGACATCTAATCTAGACCATCTTATTTCTCCATTCTAAATACAGGAAATGCAAAGCAGAAAGTCAACTGGGGTTTGTAGGGCATTCTATATTTTGAATACTTCTACATAAAACTGAATTCCCAAGAATGCAAATCTTAATTTTAGCTGTCAAGAAGCAGCACATTTTCAATATTCTACTACAAGTTTATAGTTAAAAAAGAAGAAAACTAGATTTTTCTCATTTTCCACACTTTTATTCCTTTCTTTTCCTATTTTAAACGAACACTCTCTATAGGTACTACATTTTTTTTCTTATGAGCCTTTTTCATGTTATAACTGTAGCTTCTGATCATCTTTGCCCTATTTACATGTATAGGACACAATTACACGCTTAAGCACCAATTCATTAATGACATTATTACACAACATTATCAAAGAAGTTGAGCATTATAAAAAAATCCCATCCTTAGAAGAGCAGAAAGATATAAAGTCACTCATTAAACAAACAGTTACCAGAACCTACTGTATAGCACAGGGAATTCTATTCAGTGCTCTGTGGTGACACAAATGGGGAAGAAATCTGAAAATGAGGGGATATGTGTGATACACTGCATAACTGGTTCACTTTGCTGTACAGCAGAAACTAAAACATTGTAGAGCAAGTGTACGCCAATAAAATTAATTTTAAAAAGATAAAATAAAGTATGTAAATAGTTACTGAGCACCTATTGTGCACCAGACATTGTTCCAGACAGGGAGGAGACGACGGAATGGAACAGGCAGAGTCCCTGCTCTCATAGAGCTCACAGCCTTTCTAGAAAGGCACTACATGCTTGAAATCTCTGGACAAAAGCTGATAATTCTCTCGAGTTCTAATCCTATTATATCCAATAATAATGTGTATGATATATACTACATATAATATATATAATAATATATAATATTGTAATATATATCCATTAAAGTCAGAAAATAAAACCAAAACATAAGGTTGCTAAAAATTAAAAGTAGTACATGCAGAGGTACAGTTATGAAGTGGAAACAAAAGCGGCGAATGCAGCAGAATGAAAGAGCCACACACTAGCCTTTCAACCTGCAGCAGAGCACTGGAAGAGTTGGCCTTAGAGGCCTACTTGCTCCCTAATCACTAAAATTTGAATAGCTTCTTTACAAGGGTGTTGAGAAATTAGTTTTATGCCTGTTAAACTGTAAAATGCTTCACTGATACCAGTTATTATTGTTTCTTATTCTGGAAAAATTGAGGAATGTTAATTTTGTGCCATTTGGGTATCTCTAAAATTCTGCTTTATTTCAAACAGTTAACATGACATTAGAAGCATAGAAACAGTTTTGGGAGGAAAAAAAAGTTTCATATGGTGAATAGTTGAGAAGACATGAGCCTTTTAGCTGGCATGTAGCATAAGAAATCTACATCTAAAATTTTTAATGCTATCGTTAATAAAGCACAAGAAGAATATGCAATATTCTTTGTCTTTTTCTTCAATTAGTTACTTTACCACACCCTTCTTATTAATAGGACTTTAATCAGCCAAGGAATGAGAAGACCTGGGCTCCAGCTCTGGCTGAACCCCTCAGGAGCCTGGCTGAATGCTGATGCCTAAAGAGAAACGAAGATCCCACACTCCTCTTTGCAAAGGCACCAAGAGGAGTATATCACACCGCATCCATCAAAGTGCTGTTAGCTCCAAGGTGCTACCACAAGCCCATGTTTAACAGCATGACACTCAAGGATACCTTTTTTTTCCTAATGTCTTCTTGTTTAGACAGTCGTTCATCTACTGCCCGAATTCCTTCACTGACAGATGCCCGAAGACTCTTTAAAAGAATAAAGAAAACGTACTGCAGAGATTGTTTTGTGGCATTACAAAACTTATACATTAAATTCCACATAACTTAATTATCTTTGCACCAGTATTATGTAGATATTGACAAAAATACATAATATCAAATACAACTGCTGTTGAGGGTACTCATGATTTGAGGGTAAAATGACATAAAGCCGGAATTAACGGCCAAAAGAATAATAATATTGGGTTGGCAAAAGAGTTAGTTTACTTTTTATCATAAGATGGCTCCAGTAGTGCTTGGCTGTCTTTAATTTCATTAGAAATAATTTTGTAAGACTGTATTGTGCCAGCTGTCATATCAGTTCAGTTCAGTCGCTCAGTCGTGTCTGGACTCTTTGCGACCCCATGAATCGCAGCACGCCAGGCCCCTCTGTCCACCATCATCTCTTGGATGCTGTCGTATCAGTGTGCATTAAAAAAATCAAGACTACTGAATTTTTGTGTAGTCATTTTAATATTAAAGGAGGAAAAAAAATCAACATTTTCTGCGTAACATGCTTTATTATTTCAAGAAAGGTAAAAATACAACTGAAATGCAAAGATTGTGCAGTGTATGGAGAAGGTGCTGTGACTGACTGAAGTGTCAAAATGCCTTGCAAAGCTCTGTGCTGGAGACTTCTAACTGGACAGATTTTGCCACAGTTGGAATGAGCAGCTGAAGTTGATAGCAATCAAATTGAGACCCTAACTGAGAACAATCAATATCATGCCATGCAGGGGAAGGCCAACATGCTCAAAATATCCAAATCAGCTGCTGAAAACCATGTGTACCAGTTTGGTTACGTGAATCATTTTGATGTTTGGCTTCCACATAAGTGAAGTGAAAAAGAACCTTCTTGACCATATTTCCACAGGTAATTCTCTATTTAAAAGTAACAAAAATGTTTAATTTTTAAAACAAACTGTGAGGTGGGAGAGGGGGTTCAGGATGGGGAACATGTGTACACCCTTGGCAGATTCATGTTGATGTATGGCAAAACCAATACAATATTGTAAAGTAATTAACCTCCAATTAAAATAAATAAATTTTTATTAAAAAAATAAAATAAAACAAATTGTGACAGGAGAGAGCAAACTGGATTGCTGTTGTTGCTCAGTTGTGTCCCGTCTTTGTGACCCCGTGGACTGCAGCATGCCAGGCTTTCCTGTCCTTCACTATCTCCCAGAGTTTGCTCAAACTTATGTCCATTGAGTCGATGATGCCATCCAACCATCTCTTCCTCTGCGGATACTGTACAATTATGTAGAATGGAAGAGCTTGTGGGGCAAGCAAAATGAACCACCACAATCATACGTAAGACTGCTTTTCATCCAAAAGTGATGCTGTGTATATGGTGGGATTGGAAGTGAATTCTCTATTATGAGCTCCTTCTGGAAAACCAAATGATTACTTCTAAGAAGTACTTGCTCCCAATTAAAGAAACTGAAGGCAGCACTAGATGAAAAGCATCTGGAATTAGTCAACGGAAAAAGCATAATCTTGCATCAGGATAACTCAAGACCACGTTCTTTGATGACCAGGCAAAAACTGTTACAGCTTGGCTGGGAAATTCCGATTCATCCATCATAGTCACCAGATATTACACCTTCAGATTTTCACTTATTTTGGTCTTTACAAAATTCTCTTAATGGAAAAATTTCAATTCCCTGGAAGGCCATAAAAGACACCCGCAACAGTTCTTTGCGGGTGTCTTAAAGATTCTTAAAAGTTTTGGGAAGATGGAATTATGAAGTTGCCTGAAAAAAACAGCAGAAGGTAGTGGAACAAAACTGTGAATACATTGCTCAATGAAGTTCTTGGTCAAAATGAAAACTGTGCTTTTATTTTTACTTAAAAACCAGTGGAGCTTGCTGGCCAACCCAATACATATGCAATCACCGTCATACTTGGTCAGAGAACAGAAAGAGTCATCTGAATCAAAGAAGAGAAAATACGGCACAGGGGATGGAGCTTGAGTCTGCCCGGAGAGCTGAGGAGGCCGACAGCGGAGGGAGGAGGCGCTAGAAGACAGAGGGTGGAGAGGCAGCGCTTTCGGGCACACGCGGGGGCTGGAGGGTACGCCCGTGTGCACAGCAGGCTTCCTTTTGGAGAGAAGTAGAAATAAACGGGTGGGGGGCTGATTTAGGAGAGTGTTAGACTAGATTCTATCAGGAATTAAGCAATCCTTAAGCACTGATACGTCATGATGCCATTTGTTCTAAGGATATTAAGAATCAAGGAGTAAGGAATGGAAGGGCCAGGAAAAGGCAGCTTACAGGTGGAGAAACATGTCCAGAAGCTAATAAATTAAACAAAATATGAAGAATCAGGCCAAAACAAAGGTAAAAGAAACGATTAGAATAAACTAGACATGGTAACCCACTCCAGCACTCTTGCCTGGAGAATCCCATGGACAGAGGAGCCTGGCAGGCTACAGTCCATGGAGTCGCACGTCAGACACGACTTAGTGACTAAACCACCACCACCAGACAAATCACAAAAATTTTATAAGAAAGTGAATTTCATTCAATAAACATGAAATGTCTACTAACTGTCAGCCAATGAGGATACAATGATGAATTAGATAGAAACAGTCTTATCCCTCAATGATCTCAGAATCTCAGAGAAGCTTCTCGAGTTGAGAATAAAAAGGCAGGTGAGGTCTATGGTTGATGAGGAGAAGGAAGGCATAAAGACAGCTGCAGAGTAAGGGACGGGAGGGGCTGGCAGTGCAGGACAAGAGCCTGCAGGTATGAGCGTCGAGGAAGTTCAAGCCCAGGTCAGCAGAGTGGAGAGAGTTCAGAGAGAAGAGTGGAAGGTTAACAAAGGATGGGGTTCGGGAAATGTCATGGCTACACGCTGGGAGAAGGAAGAGGAGTCCTGAAAAGGAGGTAGGAAGGCCACGCAGAGGCTGCTGTGGAATCCAGCAGCAGACCAAGAACTTCTTTCTTTTCCATTCCAACAAAAGGCACTTTAATAAGCTTTGTAAAATTCAAACAAGATACAAACTTTCAAACAGTCTGCTAGTTCAAGGCACAGCTCACAACTTAACCTCTTTTACTGGATTTCCTGTTGCCTCGCCTCCTTGGGACTTCTCAGCCCTGACATCCCCATTGTCCTGCATGTCCTGCAGCTTCATCCAAGCAGAGCCTCTTTATCACACTGTCTGCTGCGAGCCCTGCGTGTGCCAGCTGCTGTTGCGAGGCAAGGTGCGTAAGGCCACTTGGTCTGGCTGGTCCAGTGCTGGCACACGCAGGAGTGGAGGCGCAGTTCTTCCCAGCTAAGGGGGAGCGGAGGCCAAGGGGCCCAGCACAGCCCAGAGGGTGAGGGGGACAGGGTGGCGCAGTTTTCTGTCGGAGGTGATACTAAAACTCCCTCTCCACTGTTCATCGGATGAAGTCCCTGTTCTCATGGCTTAGAGGCAGGCAGTTCCATTCCCAAGGGAGAGATTTCTCAGAGAAACTAGGTATTACACGACACTTATATTATCCTTCAGTCACATCAGGGTTAGATGACCAGTATAAACTGGTCCACGAATCTAACTACATATAAAATACTGTCTGGGAAAACACTTGTAAAATGACAAATTTTAAAATATAAGTAAGCCAGTTCTAAGCTGGAGACCACTGGGTGAGGTGGTATTAACACATTTAAATTTTGAAATACCTTTCTCTTCCCCAACATTTAAAAGTGTCTGCTCTTGCAATTTGCCTTCTTCAAACCAAATATGTTTCTTAGGTTGTAATATCACAGGCTTCCCTAGTGGCTCAGAGGTTAAAGCTTCTGCCTCTAATGTGGGAGACCTGGGTTTGATCCCCGGGTCAGGAAGATCCCCTGGAGAAGGAAATGGCAACCCACTCCAGTATTCTTGCCTGGAGAATCCCATGGACGGAGGAGTCTGGTGGGCTACAGTCCATGGGGTCGCAAAGAGTTGGACACGACTGGAAGACTTAACCTAAATATCACATGCAAATCATTTACATTTTGAAAGTATTATACTGTAATCATGGAACATTAAAAAACACCAATGACAACAATCACAACAATCTAACAGATCAATAAAAGCACTCTTGGAGAAGGCGAACAAGCGTAATATGCCTTATGGTATTACCCTGTCCCCCTCACCCTCTGGGCTGTGCTGGGCCCCTTGGCCTCCGCTCCCCTTAGCTGGGAAGAACTGCGCCTCCACTCCTGCGTTTACTGTTTACTGTTACTTGGGGACTTACCAGAACCTCTTCTCGTAACTGTCCCAAAGGCACAGAAAGCTGACTGAGGGCCTTGTCCATGCCGACCTAAAGGCAAGCAGGCACGACCACGTCAGGAGTTAGGGTTAGCAGTGAAGCCTACGCTGAATGATCACAGCACAGTCAGGCTTAGGCTGTTCTTCCTGTACAGTCATATGCTGCTAGTAGCTGCCTAACAAAGACGCTGCTTTGCCATGAATATTGCTCACCGAATGTGAAAAACCTACTGATATATTAAAAATAAGGAAAGTCATCATAAATCAAAAATTCCTATGCACAATTTGCCTTTGGATGAAATTTTAAATGACTTAAAAAACAGGAAAAATAGCTATCTCTGTTGTTTATGATATTCAACCAGTCTGATGGACTACATTTCTCCTAAGCATTATTACAACCCTTCAGAAAAATCCAAATTAAATAGGATGGGAATAAGATTTTCAAGGTTTCTAATCCTACTGGAACATTTATCTTAGTGGTGTATTTCCCAAAAGCAAATATGGCTCATTATTCTCAATGCCTCTTGAAATTCTCACAGAGATGGCTATTTTCCATTTGCCTTTTGACAAACAGACTTAAAAACAAAATATGAACAAGACTTTCACAACTATGAGAACTCAAGTATTTCTAAACAACTTTTCCAAGTAATTGATGTGCTTCTTATAAACAATTTCTACATTTTTATAAAACGTATAACAATAGGCTTCTTAATGATTAATATTGGCCGATGTTTTCTCAACCTATCTCCGGGTAGCACATGTACCTGAAAGTAAATTAAACATTTCCTTAAGAAGAGTTGATGTCTGCTCTTGGAAATTAGTCTAAACTGGTGAGATTTCATGGTAATCAATCAGCAACTAACAAAAACAAACATTCTCGGTATTGCTATCCTTCACTTTTCACCACTTCTTAATAAGTCATTCAAAAAATAATCAAACTAAACTAAAAACAAGAAATGTATATAAAGAAAGTTTAGTTCCTTTATTTATAAGATTAGCAATCCCTTCACGTTTCTGGGGGAAGAAAATAACTAAAAGGTTTCTAAAAAGACTCAGAGCTGTTAAGAATAAACATGACTGAGAAAAAAAGTGTGCAGCACATGTGTAGATACACTGACAGATAGGACTGTGCATTTCAAGTTTACCAGGTTTGTTGACAGGTTGACAAAGTCTGCATAGTCCTTGTTGATGAGCTCAACCATGGCTGTCTTAAGCAGCTTATAGTAGAGCTCCAGGTCATCTCTAAGAGCTTCCAGCTGGACTCGCTTCCGACAGTCAGACACGAAGTGATCAACATCAAAGTCTTCCTGAAAATAAAGCCAGAAAAAGGAATCATCGCAATAATATCACATCTTACATATAAAAATAAAAGGAGAGAGAATAACAGAGAAACCCCATTCTATTCATTTGAAAGGTTAACTGCTGTCAGGATAAAGCCCTTTAAACCACACGGGACATAAGGGTGCTGGCACACGGCCAAGGTGCCAAGAGGGAGGCCCCTGACCAAGAGCATCATTCTCTCCTGCTGCCTATACCCTAAAAGGCGTTTCATTTGTTCTTAACTACACACATTAAATAGGCTCTTCTCAAAACAGAAATAGTTTATTTTCCCTTAAGTTTTAAAAGTAACAAATACTCACTGTGACAATTTCAACCTATACATAAAGCCATCCCTCAGCATCCATCGGGCCCGTTTACAGGACCTCCAAGGACACCAAAATCTAGTGTGTCCTACTCTCTAATATAAATGGCACAGTATGTACATACACTTTAAATCATCTCTAGGTTACATAATACCTAATAAAATGTACATGTTATATAGATAATTGAAAATACTACGTAAATAGTTGCCAACTATTTGTTGCAGCAAATTCAAATTTTGTGTTTTGAAACTTTCTGGAATTTTTTCCCCAAATATTTTCACTGGGAGGATCGATGAGGTAACATCCATCACACAGTTACAAATTTCCTTTTCTTGCTATGATAAATTTTAAGATTTACTCTCTTAAACTTTCAAATATACAGTACAGTATTAACTATAGTCACCATGCTTCACATCACACCCCCATGACTTATTTAACTAATTAAGTAACTATAAGTCTGTACCATTTGACTCCTTCACCCATTTCGTCCATTCCCCAACCCCTGCTCCAGCAACCACCAATCTGTGCTCATACCTTTGAGTTAATTTCTGTTTTGTTTCTTATATTTCACATAAAAGTGAGATCATGCCCATCTTTCCCTAACTTATGTCAAGTGGCATCAGTGCCCTCAAGGTCCATCCGTGTTGCCACAAATGGCAAGCTTTCTTTCTCTTTTGAAAATGCTTTTGTTTGCGGTCTCTGACTGTGCGGCACTTTCACTGCCGCATGCGGGCTTTCTCTACTTGTGGCGAGCAGGCCACTCTGCGTTGGGGTTTGCAGACTTCTCACTGTGGTGGTGTCCCCTCCTGTGGGCAATGGCCTCTAGAGCACAGGCACAGCAGCTGTGGCTCAGAGGCTTATCTGCTCTGAGGCATGTTGAATCTTCCCGGACCAGGGGTCAAGTCTGCATCCTGCGTTGGCAGGCAGATTCTTAAGAAACTAGTCATCGAGAAACCAAGCTCCACACTTGGAGAGTTGGAGAACTCAAATTTATGATGCCAGTGGGCCCAGAGCAGTTAACACTCTAAGCTCTGAGCGCCAAACAAAGGGGTCACAGAGTTTTCCTAGACAGACTACAGTGGGCTACACTATTGGCTGCTAATAGGCTGGTTTAAACTGAGCAGTTTCATGTGCACGGTAACAGATGCAAGATGGGGGAGGGGGAATGCCTGACCTTTACACGGACAGGCATGATTAAGCAGGGGTACAGGGGCTGGGGAACTGCAAAGAGCAGGACAAGGGTGGCAAGATAAGCTCCAGTTCCTAGTGTTTTGAGTCCCCACTTTCTGAGACTATGTGACCTACATGATCCAGACTTTGCAAGCTGAGTTATACAGGCAGAACAAGCAGGAGGTTATGTAAAACTTTAACTTTTCCTTTTCAGTACCACCGGGGAGTCTAGATTTATTTCCTTTTCATGGCTGAATGATATTCCTCTGTGTGTATGGCGTGTATATATCATGGTTTCTCTACCCACTCATCTATCAGTGGACACCAAGCCTGCTTCCATGTCTTGACTGTTGCAAATAACCCTGCAGTGAACACTGGGGGCCTGCAAGTGTGAGCCTCATTGCCACCAAAGCCAGGTGACCTAGAGCTGTCTCTGGGCAGCAACTGCAAACATCAGGGCACCAGACAAGTACCCAACTTCTTTTCCAGGAGATGCTGTCCAGCTGGAACGAGGCAGAGAGAGCAAAGACGGCTCCTGCCAGCCTCCAAGCCCCCAGAGAGTGTCAAATTAGAGGTCAGCCCCTCAGGCTGATGCTTTAAGATAAACAAGCCTCTTTCACAGAAAGTCTGGGCCCTTTTCAGCTCCTGTCCCTGTGCCAGGCCCCAGGAGGGTGACCAAATTCATGCTGCCCTTCAAACGCTGTTTCTCCAGGTCATGAGCCTGGTGGGTCTTGCAGATGCCAGTTCTACTGACTTTCAGAGGTGGATGTTTGGGGGCTCATCTCCCAGATGCAAGCTTAGGGATCAGACCCTTTACTTCTCAGGCAGCAGCTGGGGATGGTAGCTTTGTTCCCATTGTGGGCCGCCATGCTGGGAGTGGGGTGGACGGTGAGGCCATGTCTCAGCCTTTCCTCTCCACTTTGATGTGGGCTGTTCGCCAGATGTGCAGGAGTTGCTCAGAGGAGGAAACTGTTCCATGTTTAGCTACTGAGTTCATGTGTCCATGGGAGGAGGTAAGTGTGGTAGGAGCCTCCTTGAATGAAACCCTTGACCTTTTTCTATGTTCACACACACAGGCACACACACACATACACAGAATCTTAATAAACCTTTTCTAAGCTATTTTTCTCCTTTTACATATAACTTCAATGTCTTTTCATAATACATATTAATTGGTATTGACATTTTATATGGATGTTGAGTATTCAACTGAATAGATGTTCAGAATCTTTCAAAACCAACTTCCAAGGAGTGTTCACAGAATCATTATGCCTGGTTTCCCTTTATAACATTCTGATGCCCCTAGTAGGCATACAGGCACACAGACAGCAAATCACTGTCTACTTATGACTTCGGTACTAACTGAGCTGTTTAGTTATCAAGTATCAGGTATGATGATTCCCCTAATTTGTTAAGGCCACTTATACTTTTCACCAAAATTACATAATTTTATTAAACATTGTATAAACCAATAAAATATAAGTACAAAATGATAACTGTTTTCATGAAAACTAAGGCAGATGCTTTGCAAAGACCTGATACTGAGAAACTGATAAGGCAATTTTTGCTGAATGATACTGAATGTATGAGACGACCATGAGCCAGGTAGTGCTGGGGGAAGGAGGGTCATACGGATCCTGACGGATTCTATACCAGATTCTCTGCAAATGTCTTAGGGTTCTCATTCAACTTCAGCTACAATAAAAAAATCTAATTCACATACAAATTTCCAGAGAAAAGAATTTCATGCCACATCAATGTAGAACAAATGTACACATATGTTAAGGACACATGCACCATTCTGTAAGAGTACTTATAAAAACTGGCTTTCTTAACTAATCACCCAAACACTTGCTATAATAGTGTCAGGTAGCGATTTCTTACCAAACTATAATTTCACAGCCACCTAGTGAAAAACCATCTGTTTCTTTTTACTTCTTGAGACTACCTCAGATAACACCTTAGACTCACAGTTACACAACAGTCACAGAAAGAATGTGGGGGCAGGACTCAGCTTGACATCTTGGCCTAGGTACTGACCCGCCGTATGACTCTACGCAGAGCACTCAGCTTGTCACTTTGAAAGTATGAACTTCAAATGGATGAAGCTCAGATCTGAACTTCAAGACGGCATCTAAATCATATCGCTTGAGCTCTAGCAAGTGCTGTTAGCCAATATTAGTGCTCAACCTGCCACTTATATGTTTGTTCTTGGATAGACAAATGTTGCACTACACAAGAGAAAATGACTTAGGACATGTGAGAATACTGGATTAGGCAGCTTTTGCTACGACAGCAAACAGCTTCAAACTCAGTGGCATATAATAACTGCCGCATTTCATTTACCAGAAAGTTTCACTTTATACTGCAGATTTACTAAACATCCAGCAATTGATATTATTATCCAGAAAATATCCATATGGAAGAGAGTGAATTTAGATACCAATCTCACACTATACACAAAAATTTAACTCAAGATCGATTAAAAGACAAATAGAAGAGCTAAAACAATAAAACTCTAAAAAGAAAACAGATGAAAATATGTTTAAAAGCATCAAGATAACAGATAAACTGAACTCAATCGAAATTAAAACTTGTGTGTCAAAACACATTATTTAAAAAGTGAAAAGACAACTCAGTGAATGGGAGAAAATATTTGCAAATCATGTATCTGACACAGGTCTAATATCCAGAGTATAAAAACTCTTACAACTCAACAGTTAAAAGACAAATAGACCAATTAAAAAATTAGCAAAGGATCTGAATAGACATTTCCCCAAAGAAGATATACAAATAGCCAATCAGCATATAAGAAATTAAAAACTACTCAAGAGTTTGGCTGTGATGCAGCAGAGAGTGATATGGAAGTGACTAGAGGCAGGGGGGCCAAGAGAAAGAGACCAAAGCAGGAGCGTGTTTGAAAGCCCCTGGGGGTGAGGTCAGAGGAGAGGTGAACCAGCAGGCGGGGAGAGTACCAGGGGTCTGGGCTGCAAGCACGGGGAGGAGTGGGGTGAGAAGGACCAACCTCAGGAAGGAAATCCCTTCCCAAAATAGGCAAGGAGGAGAAAGGGGATGGGTACACATACAGGAGTGGAGTTGTCATCAGTTAAGATGAAGACGTTCCCGTCCGATGGCACTATTTTTCTATAAAATAGAAGTCATATGCTGGGATAGGATAGATTTCAACGGCACACCTAGGTGAATGGGTCTGACTTATCTTTGTTAGCAGCCTCTTCTCTCCCGTACTACTAGTATCTTAGGTCCTGTTTCATGTATTGGTTGGCTATCAACCCTCACTAAGGACTTCTGTATTTCTTAAGCTGACAAAACTAACGATGTGGTGTCATCGCCACCTCTAGTACCAAGTGACAGAAGTCTACTACCATCTGCCACTCTTGCCTTCTGATCACTCTACATCTTTCACAAATGTCCTCTGCTCTGTATTGCTCATTAGATCTTACAAGGACCACTGAAGCATTTTAAGTAGCCTCTTTTTTCTGAGTTCAGAAAGGTAGTTGGTTCTTTCTTAAGCATTTATCAAATAACTTCCTAAAAGTCTGAGATACCACGACGACATTGAGTTAGGGCTGAAATACATGTACAAGAATGGCCCAAATCAAAATACTAGCTCATCAATTCAAATCCACCATGATTTCCCCTTGAAACAGAACCCTCTACTAAGTTGAAGTAACCAGTGGCACAGCAGCCTCTAACACGGGCTCAATGCAACAGACATGACTTCGTAATTTCCTGCTTTACACCTGACTGTCACTCATCCAGCGCAAGCCCCTGAGTGCAGCACACGAGAGCAACCTGCAGTCCCACCCGGCTGTCTTCCTACTTTTCCCCGTCTCAGTTCTGGTCATCCTCCCAGCTTCCCTGGACTAAGTCCAGTTTCTCAGCACACACTGTGGTCTTTCTGTGACCTTACTCAAAAGCCTAAATCTTATCTGAAGTGAAGTGAAATGAAGTGGATCAGTCGTGTCCAACTCTTTGCGACCCCATGGACTGTAGCCCACCAGGCTCCTCCATCCCTGGGATTCTCCAGGCAAGAGTACTGGGGTGGGCTGCCATTTCCTTCTGCAAGGTGATCCATGAGTGCCTGTTTATTAAATGAATGGTTGCCACCATTGTCCTAAGAGGGCCTCATCACGTGTGTGACAGTTTCCTTTGACTAGAAACGAGGTTTCCAATGACTGGATTTTTTTTTGAGTAACCTCTACTCTCCTAATGCAGATCCGACATTCTCTGACTTTCTCACAGACACAAATTATGTTCAGAAACATAACTTGAAGGCAGACTCTTTCTCACTTCTGCCATGTGACCAGAACTTTAAAGTGTCTCTCTGAAGGAAACATAAATTGCAAGTAACCTTTATCTCCAAGTCTCACCTAGAAAATCAACATTTAACACAGGGCAGCTGTCTGGGTATTTCTCTTTACATGTGAAGTGGTCACACTTATTAGCACTACAAATTGCAGAGCACATTCAGAGGCATGAAAGAATATGAAACTGTTGCCATTTCAGCCACCTCCCATTTGCTCTCTCCTTCCTCAAGTTCTACTTTCAAACTTAAGTTGAGGTTTTTATTTTCTGAAGCCTCTCTTCCCAAAGGCATTCTATCAGTTCAGAGCAAGAAACATGGTGGGGCTAGCAAGTCAGAAAGAATGCTGGCGCTGAGCCTGAAGGAAGCTGGAAGAAGGCAGAAGTTGGTCAAGTTAAGCTCTCTGTATTCTGAGATTCTTGAACAGGCCAAAGCCCCTAATCTCTGCCTGTGCCTCGGCTTCTTTCATCACACCTCTCCTCATCACGCTCTCCTTCTACCCCCTTGCTCCAGGACAGTTTTCAGCCAGGAGACGGAACAGACTGTTTCAGATCAGCAAGCTCACTTTGTACTCCCTTTCAAATCACGCCCTTCATTACAGAGGTTAAGCAGAAACATCACTGTACAAGAACAGAAGCACATTATTCCTGGGTCTAGATGGCCTGCATAATAAAAATGATAACGTCACACTGAGAAGATCCAGATGGAAATGCTTTTTTAAAAAACTACATCACTTAATTTTTTAATTATAGTTGATATACAATATTGTGCTAGTTCCAGATGTACTGCAAAGTAGGTCATTTCTATGCACACATGTATCCACTCTTTTGGATTCTTTTCCCATGTAGGTTACTACAGAGTGCTAAGTAGAGTTTCCTGTGCTATATAGTATACCTTTGCTAATCTATTTTATATATAGTAATGTGTATATGTTAATCCCAATCTCCTAATTTATCACCTCTCCCATGTTTCCCCTTTGTTAACCATAAAGGTCCGTCTAGTCGAGGCTATGGTTTTTCTAGTAGTCATGTATGGATGTGAGAGTTGGACCATAAAGAAAGCTGAGCACTGAAGAATTGATTCTTTTGAACTGTGGTGTTGGAGAAGACTCTTGAGAGTCCCTTGGACTGCAAGGAGATCCAACCAGTCCATCCTAAAGGAGACTGGTCCTGAATATTCTCTGGAAGGACTGATGCTGAAACTGAAAACTCCAATACTTTGGCCACCTGATGCAAAGAACTAACTCACTGGAAAAGACCCTGATGCTGGGAAAGACTGAAGGTGGGAGGAGAGCGGGGACGAGAGAGGATAAGATGGTTGGATGGCATCACCAACGCAATGGACATGGGTGTGAGTAAACTCCGGGAGTTGGCAATGGGACAGGGAAGCCTGGTGTGCTATAGTCCATGGGGTCGCAAAGAGTCAGACACAACTAAGCAACTGAACTGAACCATAAATTTAATTTTGAGATCTGTGAGTCTGTTTTGTAAATAAGTTCATTTGTTATCACTTTTCAGCCTTCCCAGGTGGCTCTGTGGTAAATAATCTACCTGCCAATGCAAAGAAACATGGGAGACGTGAGTTTCACCCCTGGGTTAAGAATATCCCCTGGATAAAGAAATGGAAAACTACTCCAGGATCCTTTCCTGGAGAATCCCCTGGACAGAGGAGTCTGGCAGGCTACAGTCCATGAGCTTTCAAAGAGTTGCCTAAGACTGGGCATACACGCACGCACGCATCATCTTTATTAGAGCCCAGATATAAGTGGCGTTATTTCTTTCTCTTGCTTCACTTAGTCTGATAACCTCTAGGGCCATCCACGTAGCTGCAAACGGCATTATTTTACTTTTTTATGAACAATATGGAAGCTCCTTTAAAAACTAAATATAGAACTACCATATCATTCAGCAACCCCACTCCTGGGCATATATCTGAAGAAAATCATCATTTGGAAAAGATACAGCCTAATACTGCAGCACTATCTGAGATGGCCAAGGCACGGAAACGATCCAAAAGTTCACAGGAATGGATAAGGAAGATGCGGTGCTGTTCAGTCCCCAAGTCGCATTTGACTCTTTGCGACCCCATGGACTGCAGCACACTCGGCTTCCCTTGCCTTCACCGTCTCCCCAAGTTTGCCCAAGCTCATGTCCATGTGGTATATACTGCTGCTGCTAAGTCGCTTCAGTTGTGTCGGACTCTGTGCGACCCCATAGACGGCAGCCCATCAAGCTCCCCCATCCCTGGGATTCTCCAGGCAAGAACACTGGAGTGGGTTGCCATTTCCTTCTCCAATGCATGAAAAGTGAAAAGTGAAAGTGAAGTCGCTCAGTCGTGTCCGACTCTTAGCACCCCATGGACTGCAGCCCACCAGGCTCCTCCATCCATGGGATTTTCCAGGCAAGAGTACTGGAGTGGGGGTGCCATCGCTTCCTCCGGTGGTACATACTACTCAGCTATAAAAAGAACAGATGTAAATACTTTTAAAACCAGATACTGTGAACTGAATGCAAGTATCAAAAAAAACAAACTAATGAAGCTAAAAAGAAAAACACATACTATGACTTGAAGTCATCAAAAAAAAAAAAGTAAGACTTAAATTCAGTTGCTCAAAAGTTTAAGTGTCTACTGAGGCAAAACGTTTAACTTTTTAACACTGAAAGCAGCCACTAAGTGGTATCAAAACCCCAATCCTTAGAAATAAAGCATAACTGTATTTTCTTGATGGTGTATGTAAAGTCCCAGAGCATTATACCAAAAATATATGCAAAGTTCCTCCCAGCCCTGATTCAAATCTTGGACATTTTCAAGGCTGTGCCTGATAAACCTTTAATATCCATAATCTTTCAATTCTGTTTATGTCAGCTTATGTCCTGCATTTACCTGCAGACCAACTTCAAGTTCACCTTATAAAAAGTAGAGTAACTTTAGAAAAGCAAAATGGTTTGCTTTGTTGTACTGCAACAAAATCGGTAATAAGATTCTAATCTTTTAAATATCCCATTCAGAAACTTTAGGCGAACGTTAAGGAAAACCTTTCGATTGCCTTTTCCACCCACCTAATCCCTGGGTAGGGACGTGGGTCCAGAGATTTGGTCAATACGTTCGTACTGAGCTTCTAGGTGCAAGGCGGCGGTCGACAAACTTCTGTCTGCCCAGGATCTGGCAATTCCGACTGCACTGCATGGTAACGGGCTCGGGTAATAACAGGAGCTTTCACATCTAGCTCAAAACCACTTGCTCACAACTTCAGGCCTTTTCTGCACTACGCACATTTCACAGAAGTGCCTTCTCTCAGAAGGCTGCCCCGGCCACCCCCGACGCACAAAGACTCACTGCGAAGGCAGCGAGGTCCCGCCGGGAGCTGATCCGGGGCGTGCGCGGCCCAGGACCCAGCAAGAGCAGCCCGAGGAGGCCCCGGGGGAAAGGAAGGCAGGCCACCCGCCTCGGCTCGGGGAGCGCAGCCCCGGCGCGCACCTTCATGAACTCGTCCTTGTCGAAGCACAGCGTGTCCGGCCCCCTTGGGCAGGTTCATCCTACTTTTCTCCATCCCGCCGGACGCCGCCTCTCAGCGCCAACCCCGGGCGAGGGGAAGAAGGAAGACCCTGTGCGCACCGACCCGGCAGCCGCTGCCCCAGCCGCAGCCCCAGGCAGTAGCCGCGGCACAGAGAGCGCCACTTCCGCCAACATGGCAGCGGCCGCGCCGGGGCCAATCAGGAGCCGGCCTCCGCCCGCCGCCGCCAAGAGGGGCGAGGGGATCGCCGCTGCCACCGCGCTGCAGGTCATGCTGCCGCCGTTCGGCGGAGGGCGGCACTGCAGCTCAGGCAAGCTGGGTTGGGCAGTCTGGCTCCCAGTGAGGTAGGCCTGAGGCTGAAGAGCACTGGTTTGAGGAGTCTGGGGGCGTCCTCTCCAGCCACTGTTTCCACTGGGAAAAATCTACCTGCAGCATTCTTCCAGGATCTTCTCCTGATCTTGCTGCAGAGTCTGGCTCAGATCCAGGTGGGAGGTTGGAGTAACCTTGGGTCTTCACTCTTCTTAAAGGAGCACCTTTGAGTAACTTTGGTCTTCACATTTCTTAAAGAGCAATCTCATCACCTACCTAGTCAGAACATAGCACACAAATACATGTGCATACATATTTATTTTTAATCTAAGCCAGTGTCTACTTAAAACCATTCACAACCTCAAAGTTGAGAGTTGTGTTTTATTCCATGGGAATTTTTAGGACTTCAAGTCTGGGAGATAGCAGCTCAAGTGACCCTGAGAGAACTGCTCTGAGGAGGCAGGGAGGTGGGGGACAGGTTATATAGAAGTTTTGCAGCAAAATGTAGGTAGTCTGAACGTCAAACATGTTTTGTAACTTAAAGAAAACCAGATATCCCAAGTTGAGAAATTTAGTGCTTTTCTGTGTAAAGGAAGATGCAAGAGACTAGGCTTACTGAGATTACTCCTTTAATATGCCCCTAAAATATCTGGGGCCAGTAGTCTGTTTACACATCTGAGCTTCCTCAGGACTCACCATAGGGAAAGGCTGCAGTTTGATGGCTACAAGATGGCAGGCACTATTTCCATCCTGAATACCCTCAGGGCCCACTAGCTCACCTTCCATGGTGGCTGCAATTGCTGATGACTGTGATATCCTTTGTTTATTGATATGGCAGAAACTATTCCATATCTCCTTCCTCAGTGATCAATTCAAAGAAAGGAAAGCCTTCCTTAGTGATCAATGCAAAGAAAGAGAGGAAAACAATACAATGGGAAAAACTAGAGATCTCTTCAAGAAAATTCGAGATACCAAAGGAACATTTCATGCAACAATAGGCACAACAAAGTACAGAAATAGTATGGACCTAACAGATGCAGAAGATATTAAGAAGAGGAGGCAAGAATACACAGAACTATACAAAAAGATCTTCACAACCCAGATAATCACGATGGTGTGATCACTCATCTAGAGCCAGACATCCTGGAATGTGAAGTCAAGTGGGCCTTAGAAAGCATCACTACAAACAAAGCTACTGGAGGTGATGGAATTCTAGTTGAGCTATTTCAAATCCTCAAAGATGATGCTGTGAAAGTGCTGCACTCAACATGTCAGCAAAATTGGAAAACTCAGCAGTGGCCACATGACTGGAAAAGGTCAGTTTTCATTTCAATTAATAAGAAAGGCAATGGCAAAGAGTGCTCAAACTACTGTACAATTGCATTCATCTCACACGCTAGTAAAGCAATGCTCAAAATTCTCCAAGCCAGGCTTCAACAGTACATGAACCATGAATTTTCAGATGTTCAAGCTGGTTTTAGAAAAGGCAGAGGAACCAGAGATCAAATTGCTGGATTGTCAAAAAAGCAAGAGAGTTCCAGAAAAACATCTATTTCTGCTTTATTGACTATGCCAAAGCCTTTGACTGTGTGGATCACAATAAACTGTGGAAAATTCTGAAAGAGATGGGAATACCAGACCACCTGACCTGCCTCCTGAGAAATCTGTATGCAGATCAGGAAGCAACAGTTTGAACTGGACATGGAACAACAGACTGGTTCCAAATTGGGAAAGGAGTACATCAAGGCTGTATATTGTCACCCTGCTTATTTAACTTATATGCAGAGTACATCATAAGAAATGCTGGGTTGGATGAAGCACAAGGTGGAATCAAGATTGCTGGGAGAAATATCAATAACCTCAGATATGCAGATGACACCACCCTTATGGCAGAAAGTGAAGAACTAAAGAGCCTCTTGATGAAAGTGAGGGGAGAGTGAAAAAGTCGGCTTAAAATTCAATAATCAGAAAACTAACATCATGGCATCTGGTCCCATGACTTCATGGCAAATAGATGGGGAAACAGTGGAAACAGTGACAGTCTTTATTTTTTTGGGGGACTCCAAAATCACTACCTATGGTGACTGCAGCCATGAAATTAAAAGACACTTGCTGCTTGGAAGGAAAGTTATGACCAACCTAGACAGCATATTAAAAGGCAGAGACATTACTTTGCCAATAAATGTCCATCTAGTCAAAGCTATGGTTTTTCCAGTGGTCAGGTATGGATGTGAGAATTAGACTATGAAGAAAGTCGAGCCCTAAAGAATGGATGCTTTGTGAACTGTGTGGTGGAGAAGACTCTTGAGAGTCCCTTGGACAGCACGATCAAGCCAGTCCATCATAAAGGAAATCAGTCCTGAATATTCATTGGAAGGACTGATGCTGAAACTGAAACTCCAATACTTTGGCCACCTGATGCAAAGACCTGACTCATTGGAAAAGACCCTGATGCTGGGAAAGACTGAAGACTGGAGGAGAAGGGGACGACAGAGGATGAGATGGTTGGGTGGCATCACCCACTCAATGGACATGAGTTTGAATAAACTCCAGGAGTTGGTGATGGACAGGAAGGCCTGGTGTGCTGCAGTCCATGGGGTTGCAAGGAGTCAGGCAGGACTGAGTGACTCAACTGAGCTGATTCAATTTTTCACTAGGAACAGCAAATTTTTGTGTTTGAGGCCAGTAACCATGTGATTGGGCTTCCCTGGTGGCTCAGCAATAAAGAATCCATCTGCCAATGAAAGAGAGGTAGGTTTCATCCTTGGGTTGGAATGATTCCTCTGGAGAAGGAAATGGCAACCCACTCCAGTATTCTCGCCTGGGAAATCACATTAATAGAGGAGCCTGGTGGGCTACAGTCCATGGGGTCGGAAAAGAGTCGGACATGACTTAGAGACTAAACAACAAGGGCGAATCAGTGCAATCATACACCCAAGCCCATTTTCTCAGACTTTCTCCCTCCTCTTGCCCCCACACATCCCAATTTTATTTTGACATTTTCTTTCTTTTCTCTTCTTCACTTTCCCAAGGCCCCTGGCTCTGAATACCATGATCAAAATGATGAGGACTCACTTTTCTTTTTTTTCCTTGAGACTGAGAACTCAAACTACAAACCTCGCTTGACACTCTTCACCCTGCAACTCTTCTTCCTGCAGACTTTGCCTTTATACACCAGGTGTAGGCTGCTCCTCCCAAGGCTGTTTTCACCTTGGAGATGACATTAACCCCTAAAAGTCCTTAAGAAAGAATGGGACAGAGGAAAACAACACCTCAAAATGAGATTCTTGCATTCAAGTTAGTGCAAAAAGGAAACTTGTCACATTTTAAAAACATGGATATAGGTCTCGGCCAGACCTGCTTTTGAGTGTTTGAGTGTCTCCTGCAGATGGATGGGCTACCAGTGGACTGCTGTGGGGACAGGGGCTGTGGCTTCAGCAGACTGGGGAAGCACAATGTGTGAGCCTCACCACAGAGCCACCAAGTAGACAACTCACAAACTGGAGATCAGTTATACCAAAGAAAGTTCTAAGGCCCACAGCAGATTTCCCAACATGAGGATCCAGCAAAGGCACTGAGAACCTCAGGAATTTGACCTTGAAGGCCAGTGGGATTTGATTACAGAACTTCCATGGGACTGGTGAAAGATACTCTTGAGGGCACAAACAAAGCCTTGTGCACACTAGGAATGAGGAGAAAGGAGCAGTGAACCTAACAAGACTGGAGGCAGACTCGCTTGTGAGTGCCCAAGAGTCCCCAGGGAGGCATGGGTCAACATGGCTATTGTGGGGTCAGGGACTCTGGAATACAACAGTCCTGGCATAAACTATTTTGAAGGCGGTTGCCATTACCCCTACCATAGTTCAGCCTCAAGCCAGCTACAGGGAGGGAACACAGCCCCACTCATCAATAGAAAATTAAAGATTTACTAAGCATGTCAAAGCAAGCCCCAGATTCCCTCACAGCCAGTCCCTCCAATCAGGAAGCTTCCTGAAGTCTCTTATCCTCATCCACCAGAGGGCAGACAGAATGAAAACCAAAATTACAGAAAATTAACCAAACTAATCACTTGGATCACAACCTTGTCTAACTCAGTTAGACTATGAGCATGCCATGTAGGGCCACCCATGATGGATGGGTCATGGTGGAGAGTTCTGACAAAACGTGGTTCACTGGAGAAAGGAATGGCCAACCAATTCAGTATTCTTGCCTTAAGAATCCCATGAACAGTTAAAAAAAAAGGCAAAAAGATATGACACTGAAAGATGAACTCCCCAGGTCAATAAGTGCCCAATATGCTACTGGAGAAGGGTGGAGAAATAGCTCCAGAAAGAATGAAGAGGCTGAGCCAAAGTGAAAACAATGCCCAATCGTGGATTTGACTGGTGATGGAAGTAAATTCTGATACTGAAAAGAATAATATTGCATAGAAAACTGGAATGTTAGGTCCATGAATCAAGGTAAATTGGAAGTGGTCAAACAGGAGATGGCAAGAGTGAACATCAACATTTTAGGAATCAGTGAACTAAAATGGACTGGAATGGGCAAATTTAATTCAGAGGAGCATTATATCTACTACGGTGGGTAAGAATCCCACAGAAGAAAAGGAGTAGCCCTCATAGTCCACAAAGAGTGCAAAGTGCAGTACTTGGGTGTACTCTCAAAAGCAACCAAGTGATTTTTGTTCATTTCCAAGGCAAACCATTCAGTATCACCGTGATCCAAGACTATGTCCAACCACTAATGCTGAAGAAGCTGAAGCTGAATGGTTCTATGAAGACCTACAAGACCTTCAGAACTAACAACAACAACAAAAAAGGTGTCCTTTTCATCATAGGGGACTAGAATGCAAAAGTAAGAAGTAAGAGATACTAGAGTAACAGGCAAGTTAGGGCCTTGGAGTATAAAATTAAGCAGGGCAAAGGCTAACAGAATTTTCCCATGAGGATGCACTGGTCATAGTAAACATTCTCTTCCCACAACACAAGAGATGCCTCTACACACGAACACCACCAGATAGTCAATACTGAAATCAAATTGATTATAGTTTTTTTGCAGCTAAGTTGCTTCAGTCGTGTCTGACTCTGTGCGACCCTACAGAGAGCAGCCCAACCAGGCTCCTCCATCCCTGGGATTCTCTAGGCAAGAACACTGGAGTGGGAAGAAGCTCTATACAGTTAGTAAAAACAAGACCTGGAGCTGGTTATGGCTCAGATCATGAACTCCTTATTGCAAAATTCAGACTTAAATTGAAGAAAGTAGGGAAAACCACTAGATCATTCAAGGATGACCTAATTCAAATCCCTTTACAATTATACAATAAAAGTGAAAGTGAATGCTGCTCAGTTGCGTCCAACTCTTTGCAATCCTCTGGAATCCATGGAATTCTCCAGGCCAGAATATTGAGGTGGGTAGCCTTTCCTCTCCCAAGGAGAATTATACAGTGTAAGTGACAAACAGATTCAAGGAATTAAAACCTGATAGACAGAGTGCCTGAAAAAGTATGGAAAGAGGTTTGTGACATTGTACAGGAGACAGGGATCAAAACCATCCCCAAGAAGAAGAAATGCAAAAGGCAAAATGGTTGTCTGAGGAGGCCTTACAAATAGCTGAGAAAAGAAGAGAAGTGAAAGGCAAAGGAGAAAAGGAGAGATATACCCATCTGAATGAAGAGTTCCAAAGAGTAGCAAGGAGAGAGAAGAAAGCCTTCCTCATTGATCAATGCAAAGAAACAGAGGAAAACCGTACAATGGGAAAGACTAGAGATCTCTCCAAGAAGATCAGAGATGCCAAGGGAACAATTCATGCAAAGATGGGCTCGATAAAGGACAGAAACAGTATAGACCTAACAGAAGCAGAAGATATTAAGAAGAGGTGGCAAGAATACACAAAAGAACTGTACAAAAAGATCTTAATGACCCAGATAAACATAATGGTGTGATCACTCGCCTAGAGCCAGACATCCTGGAGTGCGAATCAACTGGTTTTAAGAGGCATCACTGCAAACAAAGCTAGTGGAGGTGATGGAATTCCAGCTGAGCTATTTCAAATCCTCAAAGATGATGCTGTGAAAGTGCTGCACTCAATATGCCAGCAAATTTGGAAAACTCGGCAGTGGTCACACAGGACTGGGAAAGGTCACTTTTCATTGCAATCCCAAAGAAAAGCAATGCCAAAGAATGTTCAAACTACCACACAATTGCCCTCATCTCACACGAATGAAGTAGTGCTCAAAATTCTCCAAGCCAGGCTTCAACAGGACATGCATCAAGAACTTCCAGATGTTCCAGCTGAATTTACAAAATGCAGAGGAACCCGGGATCAAATTTCCAGAACAACATCTACATCTGCTTACACTAGAGCCCTTTGTGTGGATAACAACAAACTGGAAAATTCTTCACGAAATGGGAATACCAGACCACCTGATCTGCCTCCTGAGAAATCCATATACAAGTCACGAGGAAACAGTAAGAACTGGACATGGACCAATGAACTGGTTCAAAATTGGGAAAGGTAAAGGCAAGGCTGTATAATGTTACCCTGCTTATTTAACTTATATGCAGAGTACATCATGCGAAATGCTGGGCTGGATGAAGCACAAGCTGAAACCAAGATTGCTGGGATAAATATC